>VXBA01003488.1:130349-164705 GCA_013399895.1 Serilophus lunatus | reverse complement strand
CCTGTGGGGAGAGGAGCCCACACTGGAGCAGTTTTCTCCTGTTCAGATGCGTGGCTCGTGGGGCCCACGCTGGAGCAGCCTGTGCCTGAGGGACTGCACCCTGTGGAATATCAGCCATGTGGCAGCTGTGGGTGAAGGGCTGCTGCCCATGGGATGGACTCTCACCAGAGCAGTTTGTGAGAAGAACTGTGTCCTGTGAGGGATGGGACCCCATGGAATGTGGCTGGAAGGACTCTTCTCCCCAAGCAGCGGCTGAGAACATTGTCTCTCACTCTTAGCTCTGATCTTGTTAGTAATAAACCTGACTATTATTCCCACATGTAGTCTTGTTTTGCCTGTGACAGTGATTAAGGAAAGAATCTGCTGTAGTCCTTATCATGAATAACAAAACCGCTCGTTATATTCTCTCTCGCCTCTATAGCTGGGCAAGGGGGAGTAAGAAGGTGGCTGTAGTGGGCCCCTGGCACTCAGCCCGGGTTAAACCACTACATCTATCTACAGCATACATGATATATAACAAAAACCTTCATCATGCTCAGAAAGAAAATTGTGTCGGAATTTTTCCTACATATATCAACACATTTATATCATCAAAAAATGTGGTAAGAGTACAGGTCTTCAAGCTAGCCTTAAGGCAAAAACATAGCTCAAGTACAATTCTGAACTTAGCAGAAAAATTCAGAATTTGTACTGCTGTACATGAAACTAGGATCTGTTTCATTATGTGTGTGCATTTTCCCAGAAAATATGACTTTGACTGTAAACTGAAACTGGAGACAAAGCTTGAGCAAAGTAGAAGAAGTGTTTTTTTTATTTTAAATCCTAACAGTGCCAAGAAACCATAACACTGAAGCATGTTTAAATACCATGCTACTTTTTTAGCAAAACAATTAACATAAATTTAGGAAAATGGAGAGCCATGAATCCTGAGACAGTTTGAGACAAATGGAATATGAAAACCCATCCAGTTCAGCCTACTCTGTTGTAAATATCTCACAATTTCTGCTGTTTATTTGCCTGAATTTCTAGAAGATAAATGAACACAAGGAACATCACAGACAAACAGATTCGCCTTCCTAAGCAGTGCTCTTTAAAATATGTTTGTCTTTTTCCAGAGTGAATCACATTCCGAAGGACTTGCCCTGCTGGTTTCTTTTTTTTTAATTTCTCAGTGTGTCTTCATACTTAGGGGTGATAAAGAAGGGTTTAAGGGTCAAAAATAAGAAAGTATTTTATTTTCTGGCATCAGATAACGAAAATGTTAAGCCAGCTACAGTACATTAATTACTTTTCACTGCAGATTTGCTACGAAAATTGAGAAGAAATGCTGTATTTCTTATAAGCAATGAGTGGGAATATCTTCTGATATTTAAGTACAATTTTTCTTATCACAAAAATATCCTGAGGAACATTTTAATGTTTTTCCTTTCATGAAATGCAGCAGGCCGATGTTTTAGCTCTATTTTTTCTTCTTTATATATAAAGTAATGAATATCAGATTATTGAATACAAAGCTATAAAAATCAGTTGTTCTGTTTAAAAAGCTACTACAAGCTGAAAGAAGACTTTTGTATCAACAAAATAATGTAGTCCTTTCTTCTTCATTTTCATGAAGAGTAATTTTCCTCTCTGAGGGTAGCAGCCTTTTGTGTTATGCAGGATGTCCTATGACTTATTTAAACATTGCCAGCTTTAGTGTGTGCTTATGCTTCCCTATTGTTGAGGTTTTTTACAACTTTGATAGTCTCATCTGCTCTGCTTTTTCACCATCTTTTTGACTATCTGTGGGATGATTAATTACATGTGATTATTTCTTGATTCTCCTTTCTCATTCTTTGGTTCATCTCTCTCCTTAGTATTAGTGTCTGTATGGAAGATTTCACAACCATTGACAGTAATAAAAAAAAATCATGTTTGCACCTGCCTTTTGTGGTAAGTAAAATGTTTTCTCTCTCTCCAAATGATGTTCAATTTCATAATATAAAATACAGTCTGTGTCTTTTTCCCCCCTCTTCTTTTAATGAAACTTTTTTGGCTGTCTCTAGGCCAGTCAACAATGGCTTATATTTATTCCCAAATATCCACTACTTTACTGGGTCTGTTTTTTTTTTTTTAAATCATGATTTTATTCCATTAAACACCTTGGTTTTCAGTCACTTGTTTCTATAGTTCTGAAACTGATGACTCAAGATTTCTACTGAATTTTAATCATCATTGCAATATGTTTTGAGATCTCTTTAAATTGAATATGACCTGTACTATTTAAAAAAGTCCTCAGTATCAATCTCTCTGTCTTTTGAATGTAACATATGATCATTTGATAATCAATAAGCGAAATGACTTTCAGAACGAAGACTGGAAAGATAGTTACAATTCAGTTGTAGTTCATCTCTTTTGCTTTAGTTGAAAAAATGAGGCATCTGATACTGTTATGTACTTAATTAATATGAATCAGAGGAAAATATAATTGAGAAATAAAACCTGTTTCATACTAGAAGAGTAACTCCTGTGTGATTTCTAAGGCATTCTCTGGACTTAATTTATTGGAATGCAGCTTATTTGATATTCTCTTTATCAATTTAGGTAGGGCTGGCAAGTCAATTTTGAGTACATTTTTTAATTACAACTGAATCATAATGTGTGAAACACACATGCATACATCCACAAATGCAATATTAGATAGGTAGATAGATCGAGTGAACTGGAAATAGATAATTAATTGCATTTAAGAAAATGCAATGTACTATTACTTGATAAATCCTAACCCTGAAAATATGAGAAAAGATATAACAAAATGAGTAAAGAGGAAAGCAAAACTTTGGAAAATGGCAAGTTACAAGAAAAAGGAGCCCATTGGTGATAACAAACTAAGGATATAGATTGTAGTCATCATGACAGAGAGAGCACTGGTATTGAAAACACATTTATAATTTGAATGGGGATCTAATGTTAATCCATGTGGTAATCTTGTATTTTATACAGCTTTGCTGGAAAATTATCTGAAAAAAATTATATCAAATTGCCATTACCTTAGTATAAAGTCTAAAACTAAACCAAATCAAACCAAAGTTATGTAAGGAACACAGTATCAGAGACAGTAGTAAAGGCTATGTAAACTTCTTTATATCCCAGGAAATAAGAAAATCACTAGAGGTTTAATTAACCATCTGTCTCACCCTTATCTCTTAAGGACTTCTGGAGCAATCATTATTGCATCCAAGGACCATGTAAGCCCTTATTATAGTCTGTAAGTACTTCCAAAAAAATATAAGCGAAAGAAAAAGATGCTAGGAAGACTTCCATAGCACTGTTTTGTAAATCTAAGAAAGGCTGTTTCAAATAGTTGAATAGGCTGTCTCAGCCAGCAGAGCTGATATCTCTCCCATTACAAGCCCTGTCAGAACTCCTAAACAACTCGGCACATATTTCCTGTTGTTCTTCGTTTGCTTGTATTATATACTTGGAATTCTTCCTCTTAGAAGCCAACCAGTCTTAAATACAGAACATGATTTAACACATGCTTTACAGGAAGCTGTATCAAATATTTAGCAAGCAAACTATCAACAAACTATTTCTGAATTTATTGCATTGTATTAATAATACAATGACTAATTTTTTGCCGATAATTTCTGGTAGATGGTAGTTTTTGTTCACTATACATGATTTATCATGGAATTATGTATCATTCGTAGTAGACTTCATAGAGTCCCATTAGGTCAGAATCCATTTGCATTGTAAACTGTAGAACACAGAAGACTAAGAGAACCTCTGTCCTGAACAACTTATTAAAGGCAAAAAAGTCAAATGCACAAAGATGTGCAAAATTCGTGTATAAGTTTTAATAAATTTTATATCAGTAACAANATTAGCATTATTTTTTATCAACATCTTTTAATGATGAAGTTGATTATACCTATCCTAGGTATAAACTCTTTATATTAATTATTAGTCCACAGCTACATATTTCTGTGTTACAACTAGCTGAAACAAAAATGCTACAACTTATTCAGGATGCCAAAAGCACTTCAGGGGCTTGCTCAACTTTTAGTAAGAAATAGAAAACTCTTTTCATCCATGCTGAATATTGTGCTCTACCAGTCATTATGCACTTGTCTAATACTTTCTTTTTTCTATCTTTTTCTTGCACTACCTTCCTTTGTTCTTTTTTGCACTTTTTTTACAGGAGGTAAAACTTTATTTGAAAATCATTGGTTTTATTTCTAATCATGTTTTCCCTGGAATATAAGTCCTTATAACAGCAGTGGTTCACACACCATCTGTTCCCATGGCTCATTTGCTAGTTTTTATTTCTGACATTCGTCTATGTCAACCATTTCATCTGCTTGCTCATTTGGGCATCTCTTCTGTCTCTTGAAAACATATTTGACACAAGTTTCACATGGTTGGATAATGGGATTCAGTTACACATTCGAACAATAATCATTCTATTTTGATCTATGTTATATCAGCACCTAGCCATTGTCTTAACCTGATAAAACTGTGTTTCCATTCTGTTTTTATGCAATTTTATTAGTTAACAGTGTGATGCAAGTGAGGCAGATCTAGAAAGCTCCAAATCTACTTTATTGTGTTATGGTACTAAAACACACTGATTTCAAAGTATGAACAGAATTGAATTGAATGAGTTCATTGATCCTTCTCAAATTACGTATCTCTATTCTTTTATCATTTTCTTACATAAAAGAAAATCATATTTTTTTTCCTGCATTTATTCTGAGCATAAAACAAACAGTTAATCTTTTACTCACTCACAGTATAACATCATACTCTTAGACAACAGATGATAATTTCTTTCCTATGATAACATGTTTGCTTGGCATTATCCAACATGAACATAAATTATGAAGTAAATGTTACATGATAAGGATATCAAACTAGTTGCTCCTGACCTATTTTAACTACTGGATGACTTGAAATGTGTGAATTGAGAGCTGAGAATGACTACAAAATTTGGAATGGTTTATTGAAGGACTGGTTATTTAGCGATGAAATTGTACATGTCAAAATTGTACATGTCAAAATTCGTTCTATTCAACAATCAGTGAGCACAGCATTGAATAATCTGAATGTAACAATCCATGACAGGTACGCTACTGAAGAACAGACTCATCTAATTTATCTACTGTATTATGAAGAAGAGAGGACACAATATGAGACATTTTCTTTTTTTGTGTGAAGAGTTATGACATCCAGTTATTATTTTAGGATGAGAGGGAAGATACAGCTCTTAATTCCAACATTCAGCACATTGCATCAATCAACAAACTAAGATTAATTCCTGCACTTGATATTCTTTACTCTCAGACATTATTTTAAATCCTTCACAAGGTAACTTTTATTGTCCTACATTTGCAAAAAAATTTAGTACACTTCTTTGAACTTTTCTGGCTTCCTGAACCATAAGTATGTATAGTTGCATGTATATAGAATGTATATACCCGTTAATATTTCTAATTTTAATTTATTCATGCGGATTATATAGAGTAAGTATATATCCTAGAACTATATGCAGAATCATTTACTTTCAGTTCTGATCTCTACACCTTTTTCTAGTTATGCATATCTTCAAAAAAATATATTAAAAAAATAAGAAAATGCAACTTCTGTAGCTAAAGAACTTATGTATCAGAAATTCAAAATATATGTAACAGGAAACCACTAGGAAAATGATCAGATATGTAAAGTACATTAAAAGAAAGAAAAATAGATTAAATTGATTTGGTTTTAACAAACAAGAGGCAAAACAAATTTCTAAATAACAGAATTCACCAAATTGTCTGTTATTTCCCCTATCTGACAGGATTAGTAGGCTTCTATTTGATTACTAAATCCAGATACCTTCTACTTTAGCTAGTTTTATAAGTCTGTTTATGAACTTATGAAGTTAAGAACATTGCTAGATTTTACTAATACATGAAGTCTGGATGGTATGTATTTAACAATAAAAGCTAAAGTTTCAGATATTTCTTGTGGAAAATTTTTTAGACTATTGCTTACTGCTTAAACTACTGTTGACTATTCCAAGCTGAAAATTATTTTGGAGCAGGAAGTATCAACAGTAGATAGATTTACTACTGTGCATTTGTAGTATCCACTCACTTGCTGTGCTCAAATATTCTTCAGATAAGAACAGACTGCAGAATATGATAAAAATCAAGGCCAAGCAGCTGAGAAGGGTGTCTAAACTTGGTCATTATAGTGACATTACAACCCCAGTGAGGGGCTCACAGTAGCATGCAACCTGGAATCACATTAGTTTCAGAATTGGATCTGCGAGTTTAGATGTATGAAAGAAAATGTGCGTCCCAAATCTCCTATGCACCATTAGGTACCCATTTAACAGCCATAACACAGGTGAAGGAGTTGAGAAGAAAAGGTAGTGCCTACATCTGCATGCAAGACTGCAAATAGATGTATTTTATCAGATAGCACTGTAACAGAAAATAAACCTTTCTTTTTTGTACTCAGAGACAGACTCTTATTTAATTTAACACTCAGTTGCATAGCAGCTCATATCAAATAAGAGTGAAGAAAACATCCCTTATATCCCAGCCTAATTTAACTCTTGGGCTTTTGAGCATTTTTCTACCAGGTGAGAAGGTGTGTACCGGACCATTCTGCTGTTGAAGGCATCTGTCTGGGCTTCTACATTTTAAATGCAGTGAAACCAGTAAAATTAACTACTGATAACTTCAGAATACATGGCTACCACCACTTTCCTTCTCTGATTTAATTAAATGTCTTTGCACTTACACATGTAAACATTTGGAGGGAATCCATAGCCTGAATCCCTGTAGTTTTTCTCAGTCAAATAAGTTTAAAATCGGTGTAGTTATGTTTAAGTCACCTAACTTATCAGAAGAAAATAAGTCAAACAATAAATCACATTCTGATTCCTGGATTTGGAAGATAGGGAGCATTATGAGTTCTGTTTTGAACAAGTACTTCTTTATATAGATGATCTACAACTGGAAAACGTTTTGTCCACTGACAAAAATCTTTTATGCATCTCAAGGTACTATTTACTCCATTGTCTCTACGTATTCATGCTGAATTCATGCATATGTTGTTTTAAGAAATTTTTGTCTGTCTGAGTACAAGTTTTTTCAAAGGACAAAATCTGTCAGTGTAGTGAGAAAAATATAAATCTTTTGTTTCCCAGACACTGAAAAAGGCATGTGAAAGGAGTATTAACAATATTCCTGTTCTTAGTTTAAATTAACTATTCTATTGTGTTAATATCCAAAGTGTCATAGGATGGAATATATGGCTATGTTTCTTAACATACTTTTTAATATTTCATAGACAGGCCATTTTACCAGCTTTCTGCATGCTTAATAACAAAGTGATTTTCTTCAAAAGGCACAATATATTATAGATTTTTCTCTTTCTCTTTTTTTTTTTTTAATTAATGTCAATCATACTCCTTCTAAGTAAAAATATTTACTTGTCAAAACTCCTATAGATGTATCTAGAAAAAAAAGTTTGAACTTCAGTAAAACCGATGGATGTCCATAGTTTGATTGCAAGGCCTAGTCAGTGACGTGGCATTACAATAGAAACACTGGACAAGTATTCACCAGCTCTTTAAAGTATAACTGTGGGCAGGAAGACACTAAATATGCTCCCTAAATTTCCCTACCCTCATTTATTATAAAAAGACATCTTGGTATAGCTGCAATCATGTTTAAGTCATTGTAGAATCTTGAGGTAGATGGGAGTTGAATTTCCTTTCTTCACAATACTGAAATAACTTAGCATGAATGCAAACAAAGCTAACATAGACTGCTTGCACAGGTGCAAACAGGCTGAAGAAAATGAAAGTTCTCTACCCCCAGGATGTGCCACAAGTTCCATTTAGTTCAGTATGCATTAACTATCTTCTCAGTTTTCAAACCGTGGAGTTGTTACTCCGGATTAGAATCGCTGGGTAATTCTAGAGGGACTTGAATTTGTCTCTAGGCTAACTGCTGGCTCAAAGCAGGGTCAGCTATGAGGTCAGACAGGTTGCTCAGGGCTATGTAGCTGGGTCTTTAAAACTCTGGAGGATAGAAAGAGACTGCACAAATTCACTGGGTGACCTGTTCCACCACCTGGCTCTCCTCGTAGGAAAAAAGATTCCCCTTACATCAAACTGAAATTACCTTGTTTCATTCCCACTGCTTTTCACCCTCCCACTGCACACCCTTGTGAAGAACCTGCTCCTTCCTCCTTGATGACCTCCCCGTAGGTAGGGTAGGAGTTTTCTAGGCTCTTCTCTCAGCTGACAAGTTCCTTCAATCTCCCTTGATAGTTGAAAGTATTCTGGACCCTGACTCTCGTGTCCTGGTGATCCTATAAAAAACTTATTACAATTCACCTACTTCTTTCTAGTACTGGGGTGGGGAGTGCAAAATTCTACATGCAGTCTAATAGATGTTGCTCAGAGAGAATAATCACTTCCCTTGACCTTCCGACTATTCTATTAATATGGCCCAAGACCGACCTTCCTTGCTGTCAGATGAAGTAGACATGCAGACATGATGCCTGCTGGCTCATTCCCAGCCTTCTATCAATCAGGACCCCTGGGGCATTTTCTGAAAGCTGCTCCCCAGCCAGTCACTTCCCAGCCTGTGTTTTTGCTAGGGATTGCACAAAGTCATGGTACAGAGTTCCAGAAGTATTTTGGCAGCATTGCTGTACAAGGCATATGAATTAATTAAAAAAGAGATGAGATTACTACTCAGCTGGCTGCTGACAATCAAATAAATAATCCAATATAAGACACCTGGTAAAAAAAAGATGACTAAGAAAAAGAAGCCAGCAGCTGGATGACCAAAGTAGATGATGTAGTTGCTTTTTTAAAGTACCGTCATCAGCTCATGGTAAAATAACCATCCTCTTTGACCCTTCAAACACAAAAATAATGGAAAGATCTGTGAGAATGTCCAGGCTCTTACTCATTTGCTTGGCATTTGTTTTTTTGCTCTGTGCATGGCTGCTCATTCTTACAAAGTTTGCAGTTCAATGTCATCTGTCAGTCACACAAATCAATATTGCACTGCTAACTGTTAATGTTATTCATGTAGAAACATATTCTCTATTCAGAGCGAATAGGCACATTATCCATGAAATTATGATCTGTGGATTATAATCATTATATTTAAAACTTCAAATAAAGAAGACAATAATTACTCCAGGTAAAAAAGAGAGCTACAGTCAAAAACAAAAACCACAAGGTCATTCAGGTCTACAAACAGTACCATGAGTCTTGAAAGTTGAAATAAAAACAGTTAATTGGCTTTGATGAAAAAATTTTATAGTCTCCTGTAGTTGTTTCTTCCACTAAAATGGTAGTGATGCCTTGAGGGGATTCCATATATTTTTTTGGATTTAATTTATCTTTGTAGCTTGGAAACTAAGGGCTCTCAGAGGCCTGTGTTCAGAGGTCAGCATTCTTTAGCATAGACAAGTAGACAGCAAGACAAAACATAGGCCAGGCCTCCTGGACCTGATCGGAAAGTGAGGTGGAGAGGGTGGGGAGCCAAGTCCCGTGGGAACACAGGGAACAAAGGGGCTCTCATTGGGTACTTTAGGGACATAGGTGTTAGACAAACTCGTGCCCACTCAGGACTTGGCTCCCCGACCCCTCCCAAGCAGGTCCAGGAGTCCTGGGCCTATGTTTTGTCTTGCTATCCCCCTTATCTATACAGAAGGACACTAATAACTGAACACAGGCCGCTGTGAGTCCTTAGTCCAAGCTACACAGCTAAATTAAATCCCCAAAAATATATGGAATTCCTTCAAGGCATCAGCATATATTTAGAAATTCAGAAAATTTAGAAAAACAAAACAATATTTCAGTATATGCAAAAGGCTGAAATCTTGGGAAAACTACTCACTTTACCACAGGCAGTCCCTGTTGTTTCAGCTTGTTTTGTGATTCCGGTAAAACAGATAATCTTATAGCATATCTTTTCCTTTTCTGTAAAAATGGAAACAATAGGTCCATCCTCTCTATTCAGATTTGCTACTCAGAATGCTACAGGCTTTGTTCTATGCTTAATAGCTTGTTTAACAATATTTGGCTAATGATACTGTTACTGCAATCTGTACAATAACATATTAATTATTACTAGTCATCATTCTCAGCATCTCTTAGAAAGGAAAACATTTTGTATAGCTCATAGAATTAAGAAATTAAGGCATATGGCTTGATAAACTCCTTGCAACCCCCTTTGAGAGAAGATAAAATTACTTGAAGGAGCACAGGTTCCAGGGATTCTGACTTAAACTTTCCTTGCCATAAGGTATGAACTGCCATGTGGTAAAGATACTTGCGTAGCAATCATGACAGCAAGCTAGTTGACCTCTGGTTGGACAAGAATAATCCCATTTAAGTCTGTATTGCTCTAAATAACACATGTCTATGCTATTAAAATACTGGTTTAAGTTTGCTCGTCTGGAATTGCCTCACTCCATAAAATTTGCTTTCTTTTGTACCTTATATAATGATGTCAAGTTTGATTTTCTGCATCATATTCATGATTTCAGGTTTTGTTACAGGGATTCAGTTTCTGCTCTACTGAATAATCAAAGCTAAGAAAAACTGGGATAAAAGATTAGTACATGAGAAAAAAGATGCGAATGTGAAGTTAACAAGCTTTGAAATGTTGACATTGGGCAGACTGCTAAAAAAATCTCTAAACTTGTTTGACAAAACAGAGCAACTCCTTTTACTATTTTATGGTCTTCCATCACCACAACGTTGGAGTAGTGTTCCTTAACATTGGAGTTCCTTAACATTTTAATACATGTTAAAATACCATTTGATTATGGAGCAAATTTTATTATACACAAATCACTAGATAAAAAATCTCAGGACAAAATATATAAAGAGATTTGCTGCTGTCACACAAAAGTCTGTGACAGAGGAGGGAAGTTGGAGTTTCACGAAGGCACTTGTAAAGGTCATAATCACTTCTCCTTGCTGTATATGTCAGTCACAAGGACCAGCTGCTGTTCTAGACAGAGGGCAGTAGCTGCAGTTGTATATCCCTTGCAGGTCTCCAATTACTGTTTTTATGACCCATCTACTTGTTTAATGAGTTACATTCTGAAGATGAAGGGGAAAACGGGAGAGTATCTGTACTTTACCTTGGATAAAAATCATGAATGACCATTTGCATTACACAGCTCCTCACAGAATCATAGAATCATTTAGGCTGTTGTCGTGGGTTAGCCGAGGCTGAGAAAACTTTTCCTGTATTAACTCAGTTTAAATAAAACTTTTTTTCCTTCCCTGCTTTCTCCCTGCCCCTGCCCCACCACGCGAGCGGCGTGGTGCCAGACAGGGCGCAAGCCGGGCGGCGGTCACGCAGTGGCATTCCCCACGCTGGTGATGTGGCCACTGGGCGGTGGCGACAGGGTTCGCACAGCCAGCGCTGAGCTCGGGGCGGGGGGCGGCTGCTGGGCGCATGGCCACCATGACGTGGGGCGGTGCGGCGGCGGTGGTGCCAGGCCCAGTACCGTGCGGGGTGGCAGCAGGGCTTGCTCGGCCAGCACGGGGGGGTTGCAGCCGGGTCGCGCCCACCATGAGGCAGCACGGGGTGGCACGGCTCGGGCGGCAGCTCTCATGGCAGGGCAGTGGCATATGGTGGCCACTATGTTTTTTTTGGCCGGCAGGGCCCAGAGGCAGAGCTGAGGCTGAGCCAAGAGCAAGACGGGACCAGAAAGAGCAATGAGGATTTGTCAAGGAGACTGCCACTCTTTGGGGTAGAATGGGGGAGGCACCCAGGGAGGAGATTCTGAGAGAGTTCAAGGACTATATAATCAGAGAATTCCCCAGTCTCTCTCTCTCTTCGCGCCTGGAGTTCATCAGAGAAGGAGCTGGTTTTGGTGCCCAGGTTCTTCAGCATTCACCATCTTGGAAATCACCACATTCTCTGCTGGCCGTCCCTTCGCTCTGGTGATATGTTCCAAAGACCAGCCAGCAACAGATAGCGGGCGTCCACCTTCCTGCCATTATCTCATTTTTGCCTCCCATAACACCCCCTGCCATCTACCTCGAATCAACTGCACCTTTGGACATTGAAACAGAGAATAAGCTCCTCTTTTTGTTTTGTTTATTGCCTAGTGGGGGGTGAGATAGGTGTGTATGTGTTGTGGGTCATTTTGGGTTTTTGAGAAGTGGTTGTTGGGTTTTCTTCTGTGGTTTCTGGTATTTTAATATTTTTTAGGCTAATTTTTTCTACTTCATATAATAAATTCTTATTTCTTTAATACATCTGTATCAATAATTTATTAACCAATGATTTTTCCACCAAACCTAGACAGCTGTAAAAGACCTGCAAGATCATAGAATCACAGAATGATTTGGTGGTTAGAAGGGACTTGAGAGATCATCTAGTTCTCATCATCTGCCATGGTCAGGGACACCTTCCTCTAAACCAACCTGGTCTTGAACACCTTCAGGGATTAGAAATTCACAAGCTCTCTGGGCAATCTGCCAGTGTCTACAATCCTTATAGTAAAGAATTTTTTTTCTAGTATCTAACCCTGCTATATGTCTGTTTGAGGCCATTCCCATTTGTCCCGTCACTCTATGCCCTTATGAAAAGCCCTTCTTCAGGAGGGATTCAAATGAGGAGCTGAGAGCCCAGAAATAGCATTCCCGCACATCCAATGCCCTAGACCAACCTTTGACCAGCTACCACCTTGTCAACTAGACACAGCACTAGGTGCCATGTCCAGTCATTTTTTGAACACATCTAAAGGAAGTGGCTTCATCACCTCCGTGGGCAGTCCATGTCAATGCTCAACAACACTTCCCACAAAGAAATTCTTCAATTCAATTCTTCTTCTACAGGTATGGAAGACTAGATCCTCTCAATCATGTGTTTGATTCAGAAACTTGCTACTGGGACACACAGCTACTTCATGGTAGTCAGATAAAGATAAGACTAAGTGACCATAACAGTTTCTAAGCTTCTGTAAAATCCATACCTCTTTCTGGCTACCCTCAGACAGTAGCTGGTACAAAAGCCTCTAATTTACAAGGATCAATGGTTTTTTTCCAGGCATTATGTTAATGTGAAGTCAAACTATGAAAAGCTTCTTGTAATCAGTTTTTACTAGATCGCATTTTATTGAAAAGTTTTGGAAAACAATATGAGAGAAAAAGGGAAAAGTAGAAAAAGGAAGCATTTCATTTTATCTCACCTCATCAAGGGCTGTATATCCCAGCACTGCTAGGGAGAGAGGACTAAGAAGACATGTGGAAAACTACACATACAAGTAAAGACATTAGAAACTGATTGATACCTTTGAATGCCAACATGCTGGATACAGTTTTCTACAAGACTGATCATGGTAGCTCTGGAGTCCTGGAACTGCATGAGTGTAATATAAATCCACAGGACAAAGAGCAAGTTGAGAAAAAGTTGGCACCATGTTACATTTACTCACCTCCAGAAGGTTTTGCTACTACTAAACCTGAAATGTTAAATTTAACAGCAGCTGTGAAGTAATGGATTCTCTGTTAGCATCTACCTCTACTGAAAATATTTTTTTACCAAATTGAACTGGTAATGAGAAGAAATTCTGTCTAATAATTTACTTCAGTAAATCTCTCCATAATGTTGTTTCTCACGTGTGAAGCAGTCCATCAACTTTGGTCTGAACAAACTAGTTAGTAAAGATTACTATAGCTACACTTGATTTTTCTGTGTGTTCTACAGTCATAATGATGTGATTTCAAAATGCTAAGATTGGGATAATTTTATAATGAAGTAGAAATCCCATTAGGTATATGTTCATATCTGTAATTCCTTTATAAATTTCTATATTGCAATCAAACCACTTGTAAAGCATGTTTTATGCTATTAATGATTGGCTAAATTTCTGTAAAGCAGTAAGCCAAGAAAGCAAAGTGATAAAGCAAAATCAAACTTTGCATTGCAAAAAGCTTATACATTCCTCTGGCTGCCTTTATCATACATAGAGAAATGAGGCTGAGTTTCAGAGACCCAACATTCTAATTTGTCTGTATCTTCATTTATTCTTGTGTCTGACTATCAATTCAGGATTTTTGTGTGTTTATTTTCCTATTCAGATATTGCCTTCAAATGACAGTCTTTTTTTTCAGTGTTAATTTAAATATATATGCTTCCTTTGAATTTGTAAACCTGGGAATATTTTTAAACAAAAAAAATCCTTATGATTTAGATATAATGGGATTTAGTTTGCTCTCTTGTATTCTTTTCAATTTTTGTGTTTCTAAGGAACTTTTCTTCAGACCTGACACAAAATAGACTTTTTTTTTCAAATTAACTAAAATACAATTAAGTCCTATCAAATGATCTAACTAGAAATTACAGTCTAGAACTTACTAATGAGCCACAGTAAAGACAGAATGGATTTTCAGTCCCTCAAAATGCAGAATTTAAGTCAAGTTTTGTATAAATTTAGAGTGATTTTTACAGTATTAAAGCAAAAGCCTTGAAGCAATATTACACAAATTAAATAACTACAAAAGGTATTATGAAGTAAATCCATCTCTGAAAAACACGTTTCTTTAAAACCTTAAAAAGTAGCAATTATTTTAATATTGGCTGCTTTTACTAGCATTGAAAAAAAAAAATAAAAAAAATGGTTCTTTATTTATCCTGGTTCCAGCCAGAACAGGGTTAGTTTTTGCAGTAGCCAGGAAGGAACATGGCTAGGACCCAGAGAATATTCTATACCACCTCACATAGTTTCTGGGAGCTGAGAGAAGGGAGTGCCTTCAGAGGAGAAGGGGTTCTTTTCAGTTGAGTAAGCATGGTGGAAGGAGAAGTGGGGTTACCTCAGTTCCGAGCCAGAGGGAGCAGTTGGATAACACTGGTTCCAAGCTAGAGGGAGAGGTTTTGTATTGTTGAGGGTTTCCATGGTGAGCAATAATGTTTCTTTTCTTCTACTTTCTGTCATTAGTGTTGTTGTTGTTGCTGTTCATTTTCATATTCATTGATTTCCAGTAAATTCTTCTTATCTCAACAGGTGATCTTTACCTTTTGTGCCTACAATTTTCCCCGTCATCCTGCTGAAGGGGGAGGATGAGACAGGGAGAGAGCAAGTGTCAGTTTGGAGTTTCAGTGGGAACAGGAAATTCCTAAACCATGACACTCATATAAAAAATATTATAATTTAAAAATTCAGCCAATTTGGTTAAAGTAAAATTACATATCCTACTTTCTAGTCCTTTAGAGTCAGATAGTAATTGTTATGTTGTCCTTGAGATGTGATGCATAGCCGTGGCTCTTTGAAGAAACACTATATACTATATGCATTGTACTTTTTCTATTGCTCAGAGTCCATTTTTGGTAATGTAGAACATTTATACTGAATAAAAAAATTGTGAGCCTTATTTTGAATCCAGAATCTCTGACTTTACCTTCTCCAATATTAATTTCTCTCTGTCCTGCAGGGAGAAAACAAAAACAATTTTTGTCTCTGTGGACTATGATAATGCATCTATACAGGCAAGAGAAACTGTTGGTTCTACAAGAACTAATGAGAACAGTATAGCAAGGGGTCAAAAGAGTCTGTGCAAGTTAAGAACAGGTTCATGTGATATTGTTGCCTAAAATAAGGTAGGTCTAGACCTTGAGGTGTCAGGAACCTTTTCCATCCTTTGTTGCTAGGATGTTTAGCTGGTTTATATTCAGGACTGAGATGAATGGAAGTTAGTAGACTCAGTTTCCAAAATATTAGTCATAGAACATTTAAGGTTGGAAGAGACCTTAGAGATTATCTAGTCCCAACAGGACACCTCCCACTAGACCTTGCTCAAGGTTGCTCAAGGTCTTATCCACAGAATTACAGAATCAGTTAGGTTTATAAAGACCTCTGAGACCATCAAGCCCAACCTTTGAACTAACACCACTTTGTCAACTAGACCATGGCATTAAATGCCACATCCAGTCTCTTCTTAAATACCTCTAGGGATGGTAACTCCACTACTTCTCTGGGCAGCCCATTCTAATGCCCTATCATGCTCTCTGTAAAGAACTTCCTAAAGTCTAACCTAAACCTTCCCTGGTGCAGCTTAAGCCAGTGCCCTCTTGTCCTACTGCTGGTTGCCTGGGAGAAGAAACCAACACCTACCTTAAAGCAACCTCTTTTCAGGTAGTTGAAGAGAGTGATAAGGTCTACCTTGAGCCTCATTTTCTTCAGGCTAAACAACTCCAGCTCCCTCAGCCACTCCTCATAGGACTTATGCTCCAATCCCTTCACCATCCTTTTGCTTTTCTTTGGAGACACTCCAGTACCTCAACAACCTTTCTGAATTGAGGGGCCCAGAACTGGACATGGGATTTCAGGTGTGGCCTACCCAGTGCAGAGTACAGTAGAGGAAACACTTCCCTGGTCCTCCTGGCTACACTATTCCTTATACAGGCCAGGATGCCATTGGCCTTCTTGGCCACCTGGGCACAGTGCTGGCTCATGTTCAGCCAGCTAGCTGTCAATCAGTATTCCCAGGTCCTTTTCTGTCTGGCTGCTCTCCAGCCTGTGCTGCTGCATGGGATTATTCTTCCTAAAATGCAGGACCCGGCACTTGGTCTTGTTGAACCTCATGCCATTGGATTTGGCCCATCTATCCAGCCTGTCCAGATTCCTCTACAATGCCCTCCTACCCTCCAGCAGATTGACACTCCCCCCCAACTTGGTGTCGTCTGCAAATCTGCTAATGATGGACTCAATACCCTCATCTAGATCATCAAAAAAGACATTAAACAGGACTGGCCCCAACAGAGATCCCTGGGGGACACCCCTAGTGACCAGCCACCAACAAGATGCATCATCATTCACCATCACTCTCTGGGCCCGGCTGTACAGACAGTTCTTAATCCAACCTGGCCTTGAATACTGCCAGGGTTGGGAAATTGAGCACCTTTCTGGGCAACCTATTCAAGTATCTCACCACCATCACAATAAAGAATTTCTTCCTAATATCTAGCCTAAATTTCCCCTCTTTTAATATGTACCCATTACTTCTTGTCCTATCACTAGAGTTCCTGAGGAAGAGTCCTTCTCTGGCATCCCTGTAGGCCCCCTTCAGATACTGGATGGAAACGCCATACTGCAGGGAAGTATCTATTGATGACACCTACATCTGGTCACCTGAATACATCCTGGCTCCATTGGGTTGGTGGTGTATTGACTCCTATGGTTAACTTTGCTCCCATACATCCTCCTGTCTGTGAACACCTAGAGATCAATGCTGTAAGATGCAGTCTGAATTTCAATCCTATTGTAACAGAGTGATCTCACTGTGAAGGAGCCGTGTGATAGATAGTGCAAACTATAAGTGAAATTTATTATACAACTTGGCAAGTCTATTTAGGATTAGGATACAATGGTAGTGCAAAGTGAAATTTCAGCTCATAGAGAAGTACTCTAAGCTAGCTAAATCTGAATGCAGGAGTTGTGCTATTAAAGCAGAAAAAAAGCTTGACTGCTCTCCTGATATGGCCTGAGCAGCCCCTCTGCAGTTTACAGTTTCACAGCTATCTTTCTTCACATGGGAGAAGGGAAAAAAGAACAGATGAGGAGGCACAGAAGGGACATTGCCTCTACTATTCTGTTATCAGTTGACTCAGATATTTCCAGTATTTCACTAGAAATTTCAGAAATATTAAATATGAATCTTTGCCATATTTGACAAGACACTTTATTTCTTCTCAGAATTGGTTTGGTTTACCTGCTTTTGACCAGTTATTTAGGATAATTGCAAACAGTATATTGGAGCAGTTTTGACACAGTTTAAATGCTAATCAGAAAATATTCCTAGTTTTTAATATCTTTCTGACTACTCTTTTGGATTTGGTAATACTAATGCTTACTTTTCTATTGTCAGCTAAATTAGAATACTGTTTTTCCTCTTACTTTTTCATCCCTCACACATAAATATGCTTCACCATGAACAAAAGTATGCTTGTCAAACTTATGAAATCTTTTAAAAAATTAATTTCCTTTAATTAACATTAGAAATTCAATTAAATTTTGTGTTTAGATAATCTGACCTAGTACTATAGTCCAGTAATTCTAGTGATGATACAAAGAACCTTTGTTTAATTTTGAATTATGAGAATATTAGTTTTAATATACTCATAGCAATGTCAGCGTTGAATGAGTTCTCCTAAAGCTTCTATTGCCTTATGGTTTTATTTATTCCTGAGACCTTATATTTTTGCCTAGTTTATTTTAGTTTTTATTTAAAATTATTTTTACATACCTGGGTTTATTTTATGTTCAGAAAAACGTTTTAGTTTCAAATTTAAGTTGACTGTCAACTCTTTACCTACTGCTGTGTTCTTCAATAAAGACAATTAAATTATTGGATAGTCAAAATTTTCCATGTGATAACACTGTATAAGTGTTCTTAGTAATATTGTCAGCTAAATTACTTGAAGAACAAAATAATAATCATTTCACAGATTAGCTTTAGCAAAAATACATAATTCAGCATATACTATATTTGTATCGACTTCTCTGAATAAGTTATTGGCACCAGCTTGTTGTTGATCTGTTGGATCTTGCAGATTCAGGGAGTCAACTTTTTTGAAAAAAACAAAACCAAAGCACATCGACAGCAGATCTTATGCTCTTCTAATCTAACGTTTTTCTGCTCCATATGTTTGAAGAAATTCACAATTGCATTTCTTTCCTAAACTAGATTGCCTAGACTGGCTAGATTTTATATACAATAAATTCTTTACACAATAAATTCTTTACACCATAAATTCTTTATTTCTTGATTAATAATAAGGCACTAGATCATGTATTAATTTGAGATGAGTATGTATCATTGAGAATGTTGTCATTAATTATAAACTCTAAGTAGATAGCAGAGTACACACATAGAAGTGGATGATTGAGTCCAATTAAAACTTTCCTTTATTTAGTGTCAGTAAACTTTTACTAAAAGAAATCACTATCAGGTCTACTAACATGTTTTTCATCTTCCAGACAGACTACACTGATGAATTATGCTTGGGCATGAAGCACATAGAATAGGAAAAACCCAGTTACAAGGCACTACAGAGGCATATCTTCTTGCTAAGATTACTGATAATTTGTTTTCCTTTGTTTGGACTGATTTCATATGTTTAATGTACATGGCTCAATGTACATTAAAATCTTATTTATTTTCCGCAGAGCATTATATAACCTGGTGTTTTGGCTTTTAATATCTTCTTATTTTTCACACGACTGGGTACCACAGATCAGGAAGGGGGAAGGGTCTTCTGCTGTGGCCACTCCTCATCCTCTACCCCTGCTGCTCTGGCGCTCCCTGGCACTCTGTTGTCAGTGCTCCACTGCCAGCAATCACCCCACAGCTGTGGTCCCTGGCTCACACAGCCGCCACATCATGTAGTTGTCCCTGCATTCATCTCTGCTGCCTCAGCATGCCTGCTGCCAGATCCTCTCTGCCATGTGGTTCCATGCTCAATTCTGCCATCTGGTTATCATCTCATGCAGTCTTATAGCAGCCCCAGGGGGATCCCAGCCCACTCCTAACCCTGCTCCAGCATGTGCTGCTGATCAGTGTCACTGTCTTTCTCCCATGTTTTGCCATGACCCCATACCACCTTCATTGCAGATTGCCACCATGGCTGAAGCTCACCCTAGACCATCGAAACCAACACTGTCTGCCAAGGAGCTTCTCTTCTGTCCTCCACTCTGGGAAATGGTGCTGCCACGGGAAGGTCCCAGGTCACCTCTGCCATTGTTGCAGCCACCATTGTGATCATAGGGCTCTCGGCTGCTCCTTTGTCTCCTAGGGCATGCAGATGCCCCCCGCTGTCAAGAGTTACACCTGCTCCAAATGGGAGCAGTGTTCCCTGAGTACAACTTCCTGTTATTCTCACGTTGTTCTGTTTTGTGTTTAGTTACATATATATATATGTGTATTTATAATATTATATATATATTTAACAAAGAGTTGTTGTTCTTTTTTCCATATTTTGCTGAGAGTCCCTTGATTTCAAAGTTAAATACTAAATTAGAGGGAGGGGTTTCTACTCCAGTAGGCCCCACCCTCCAGGACACATTGTCTTAAACCCAAGACACCTGGATCTCACTTATCTAACATCTTCAAAGAACAAATAGATGATAAGAATTTTACTTCTCTTGTAGTGTAAAACTCTGTGTGGTAAAGGACAATCGATCTGTTCAACCAACAAGACTGAGTCATCAGTTTAGATCTGTGGAAAAGGAAAGATGGACCATCAGAAATGACATTGCTTTCTGATCCTGGACAAAAATGTATTTATTCATAGGACAATTCTGGCAAGAATATATCAGAAGATTTCTAGTCTAACCTTCTATACAGAGTAGGGTCAGCTATGTGATCAAAACAAAATTTCTCAGGCTTTGATTCAGATCTTGAAAGTCTCCAAGAAATGAGAGACTGCACCACCACTCCAGACAGCCAGCTGCACTGCCTGACTCTCCTCATCAGGAAGAAGTTTTTCCTTTTGACAGTTTGAACCTATCACATTTACATTTATGTCTATTGCCTCTCATCCTTCTTCCATGTCTCACTGTGAAGATGCTGGCTCCAAATTTTTGGTAACCTTACTACAGGTTCTGGTGGGCTATTGTGGGGTCCACCAGAAGTCATCTTTACTCCAGGTTAAACTAACTCAAATTCCTCAGCCCCTCCTCACAGGGCAAGTGCTTCAGTGCCCCAGTATCATTGTGGTTTTTTGCTGAATTTCTCCCATTTATCACAGAATCATAAAATGATTTGGGGTGGAAGAGACTTTCAAAGATCATCTAGTTTCAGCCCCCTGCTGTAGGCAGAGAAATCTTAGCAGAGGGCCAAATACGTCAACTGGCCTCAACCCATGGGGAGGTGTGCTGCTTCCCTGGGGCCTGGATTGGAGAAGTCACTAGGAACGTTCCTAGCTTGGTGTGGCCCTCAAATTACTACTTATTACTGACCTTTTACCTAGGGGGTGATGAGGTGGCAACATGCAGTCCAGTGGTAATCAAAAAGGATTTCAAGGCCTTGGGATATTTGGTAATGGAATCTGGGGCACAAGTTATATTTTCTTCTATACTTCCAGTTGAAGGCAGAAACATTGGAAGAAAGGCCGAGACTATTAATGCAGGGATCCATAACTGGTGTAGTCATTAAAATTTTGGGAGTTTTGACTATATTATACAATGCCAAGCATGCTAGCATCAGATGAGACTCAACTTTCTCAGGGAGAGAGCAGAGTCTTTGCTCAGGAACTAGTGGGGCTTACTGACCGAGTTTTAAACTAGATGTGATGGGGGAAAGGGACAATATCAGGTTTGTCCCTGGAAGGCTGTGGGATGAGAGGCAAAGTTAGAGGGACAGGGTGCTAGTGATAGTCCTCTGCCAAGTGACTGAACTGTGCAAGCCACAGATGAGCATACTTGGAGTCTTATGGTGACAAGCCAGAGATTTCTGAGGCAACAGAAGCCAAAAGGGAAACACAAGCAAAATATCTCAAAGGAATTAAGGGATGTTCCTCCAGAAGGGTGACATAGCCAACAGCTCAGCTGAGGTGCCTTTACACAAATGCATGCAGCATTAGCAACAAACAGGAGGAACTGGAAGCCACCATGCTGCTAGAATGTTATGATCTTTTTGCAACTACTGAAATTTGAGAGGATGAGTCTCATGAGTGGAGTGCAACTATTGATGACTACAGGATATTCAGAAGAGATGGAGGAAGGAGAGATGGAGGGGTACATCAAGAGGTGGATTGAATGTGAAGAGTTGTCTCTGAAGAATAGCCATGAGCGGATCAAAAGCCTGTGGGTAAGAGTCAGAGACTAAATTAACAAAGGGAACCAGATTTCTCAAAGCCCCACCTAAACTAACCTTGAACATTTCCCATGATGGGACACCCGCAGCTTCCTTGGACAATCTGTTCTACTGTCTCACCAGCTTTATAGTAAAGACCTTTTTCCTTATGTCCAATCTAAATCTCCTCTCTCTTAGTTTAAAACCATTACCCCTTGTCCTGTACCTCCCAGCCCTGGTAAAGGGTCTTTTTCTGTCTTTCATATAAGCCCCGTTTAAATACTCAAAAGCCACAATACTGTTTCCCCAAAGCTTTCTCTTCTTCAGACTGAACAACTCCAACTCTCTCAGCCTGATTTCATAAAAGAATGTCTATATTTTCATGTTAGTTTATATTTTCTATGATGTAATATTTTATATTAATTTATGCATTATATAAAATAAATATATTTTATATTTCTGATTCTAGGGACCCAAAACTAGGTGCAATACTCATGATGTGGACAACTAGCAATTGTTTAGAGGGCATTCATTTTTATTCACATTAGCTTTTTCTAATGTTCTTTGAACAGGTATTCTTCACCTCGTGGCAATAATAAATTCATGTTTTCTCTGAGTCTGTGTACTACATCTCCTAAATTTCTTCTTGTAGGACAAATCTTATGTCCTCTGCTTTTTCCTTTAATGAATGAACTAGCAAGGCTATCTATGGTTGGTTTGGAGGTAGGCATAAACTAATCCACAATATTCTAAATGATTGTTGGTTTAATTTATACTATTTCATTCTAAGCCCACCTCAGATCAAACTCAAAGGTGATACTACCACCTTAAGCAAACATGACAAAACTAGATCCATATAGTGCTGAAAGAGCAAAGCAGAATCTAGTAAATAACCAGCAGGGAATAAGAAAAGGAAATCAGAGCTGTATAAGCTTTAGTTCTAGAAAAGTATACAACTCACTTTTCCAGCAAAAGGAAAAGAACCTGTTATTCCTCTATATATTTTCAGAGCTGATCATGAGAGAGGACCTATCTAACTGAGAAAGAAAATCATTGAGACATTTATAAAAGCTCAAGCTACTAGTAAGACAAAAGATGTCCTACCTTTTGATAATTGTATAATGTAGAGAGAGAGACTATCTCTTGTTAAAAACTATCTTTTGCATCAGACAAAGTAGCAGGTTATCTAAACTAGCAACAACCACTCTTCCCTTTAGTATTTCTACCAAGCGCATTATAGACAAATAGCACACACAGCTAAATAAGGGAGTGAGTGAGGCTCAAAACATGCATTTAATACAAGTTTCTGTGAAAAAAGTGAAGTGTCAGACAAAGAAAACCAATCATCTTGGAAGTTTGTATCATCACCATAAAATCTGCCTATTAACTTGTTTCTGTTGTGCAGTTGGACATAACCTGCTATTGATGCAGTTCAACATAATGCAAAAGTACAGGGTATGATATGTCCTTATCACAAAAAAAAATCCATTGTGAATAACTAGTTAGTGTGTCTTGCCATCATGGTTTTGTTCACTTTCAAAAAAAATTTTGTGTTCAAGTTGTATGCAAATTATGAGGGTATAACTGCTATCCTTTCTGACACATGGAGCATCCCCTTTAGTAATGAATGATTGTTTATCATTATTGAACAATAATGTTTTGTTTTACACAGACTTCAATAATTCCTTTAGTTTTCAAGCTTTAAAGACAAATGTTAAAGTAAAAAGTCTATTCAGAAACTTTAAAATTCTCCAAATTCTGAAAAGGTAACATGTACATTGCTCATCTCCTTACCGCTTTCTTGGAATATGCCAAATTGTTTCATAAATTCCTAAATCCAGGTTAAAAACAAATGTTTAATGCCCACGTTTAGGAGTGTTCCTCAATTTCTGATGGGTATTTTTCTCCTTTGTCAGTTCCAAATATTCTAGTAAATAGAAGTCCCATTGTGACAGTTGATTAATTTTCTTTAATTTTTGTGCAAAAAAAAAAGTTAACACTGAATTCCAGCCACAGGTTGTTGTTGATAGATTCCATATTCATATGTAATGGAATAGTTAAAGATCAAAAATTCTTGAAATGGGAGATAACACTTTATCTGCTCTTGACTGAGGATTTTGAAGATCTAAGCACTAAGTAGTAAAATACGTAAGAAAGTGGATATAAAACAGAAAATTAAACTAAAAAATAAATATATTTTAATAATATTTTCATTTTGACAAAAGGGTGAGAGATTTCATGCACAATAATTTGCTTTCTGTATTTTAGAAAATAAATAGAAATTATTTAATGCAAAAGCTGAACTAGAGCAGAATGGTAGAGCTAATTTAGACAAATGCTAAAGAATCTCTATACTATACTCCATTAATTCTATACCACACAAACAGGTTTAGACAAATTTTTATCTTGGATCAGTTTCTTTTCTTCTTCTCCAAATATGCCTGATTTCTTTCAAATACTGTGAAATTAACTCCCACTGCTTAAGACTGCAGTAAAAACATGTCATTCCAAGCCACAGTATGTCTCTTCTGAGAGACATATTTTTATGAACCTGTAGCTGATGGGCTGTAACAAGCAATAAAAGATATACTTTTTTGGAGTTTCACATTTGGAACATAGGGGGAAAGAATCTAATTGGCCTCCTGCATTGCTGTTCATAGATATCTATTATGACAGAAAACAATATTATATAAATGTACTTTTATGCAGCTAAGTACTGCAGAGATTTCTAATGGTTTTGAACTGAAATTGTGAAGCTGTACTGTTCTAGTGGTTAGAAACCTTTTTTCTGACTTTCAGACTAACATACTTAGAGATTTTTTTTTTCAGTTTGAGGTTAATATTAATAATAACCAATGCCGCTGCTTAGAATTTCTGCTGTCTTGGTATTTAGGTTCATGGTTTTAGAGAGAACATTCCTTTTGGTAGGCTAGATGAGCCACAGTTTTTTTCTGTTTCTTTTCATTTGATAAGTTTTCCAATGCTACTAATATAGTAATTTCCCTTGCAATTGATGTAATTTTTGTTTTGCTCAAAAGAATATATATTCTAACTGAAGCTTACACAATCACAATTCAATCACATCTCCATTTGCCTACTGGGAATAGCTTCAGTGATATAGCCTGGAATTTCATCTGCTTTTTTGAGATGATTTTCCTTTGCCAAATTGCCTTTATAATTGCAATAATTCCATCATGTCTTTCACGATAAGACAGAAAAGTCAAAAACACATTGTTCTTCTGTTGAAGATAAGAAATGAAAAATTAAATTACTTTATAGCACTCTTGTCCAGTTACAAAAGCATATATAGTTCTTCACATATTCATAAATATAGCTGTATGCAATGTCTGAGAAAATATTCACAGAAGAAAAATAACTAACATTAGCATTCAATTGTACTTTTATGTTTTAGAGGGGCTGCCAGATTCTAATTTATTTTGAAGAATGTCAGGATGATGCCAGTGCCAAAGAATAAGAGATTCCAGTTTTATTCTGGATGTGGTTAAAGACTGAAATTATAAAGATGCAGGAGCAGGACACTCCCATGTGCCTAAGACAATTCGCTGAAGAAGACAACTGGCCCGAGTAAACAGAGAGCTTTGTCTGCAACTCCAGGAAAAAAAGAGTTAATGGACTTTGAAAGAGGGGGCACATAAGTGATCCAGGAGGACTGTAAAGGATGATATGAGGTTGTTCGGAGAGAAAATTATAAGAGTCAAGGTACGACTATAGTTTAATCTGGCTACTGCTGTAAAAGACAGCAAAAAATATTTTTATAAATATATGAGCAGCAAAATAGGTCTGAGAAGATTCTCCATCCCTTGTTGGATGTGGGGGAAAACATTGTGACAAAGGATAAGGAAGAGGCTGAGGTACTTCCTGACGTTTTTGCCTCAGTATTAAATATTCAAAATTTTTTCTCATGTACCCAGCCTAATGCTAACCTTACTTGGAAAACAGGAATGAGGAGTAGAATGAAACCCTCATAATCCAAGGGAAGTGGTCAGCAATATAATACGCTACGTAGACACACACAAGTTTATGGGGCCAGATGGGATCCACTCAAGGCCACTGAGAGAACTGGGAGAAGTGCTCACCAAGCCATTTTCCATTACTTATCGGCAGTCCTAGCTAAGTGGGAGGTGGCAGTTGGCTAAAAGTTACAAATGTGAAGACAAGACAGACACTGACATACTGGGCATGCCCAGAGAAGGGCAACAAAGTTCATGAAGAGCCTGGCATACAAATTGAATGGGGAGCAGCTGAGGGATCTGGGGTTTTTTAATTCTTTTGCAGTCTATATGATTCTACAATTCCATGATATGTGACACTGATTTATTGTGGTATTCTTCTGTGAAATTTCAATCCTGGATTTCCACAGCAGTATGCCTACACCAGGCAGGAAGTATTTAAATAGAGCCTTGGAAGAGAATTTGGTACCAAGAAAAAACCTTCTCATTTAGAAGATTTAGGACACCGAGTCATAAATTCTGACTGTTGTATTTTAATACATTTCTCATTTTGAAAAGAAGCAAAAGCAACAGAAGTCTAGATGCATTAATACTGAATCACTGAAAAGTTTCTAAGGAAGTCCATATTGATAGCTGTAAGAACTTTTGGGAAAACACAGAAAGTTTCTCCAGCTATGCTGACCACAGAAATGCAGTTTTCAGGTTTGCCCTGTGAATAAGACTGTTATGTACCTAATAGTATTTAATAGGATTAAGATAATAAAACAAAACAAAACAAAACAACAAAAGTGGGTTTTTTTTATGTGAATTAAAAATAAATATCACTATTAGAAAACTAACCAAAAGTTATTTGAGCACCAGAACATTCATTTTCCCAGCAGAATAATAGGAATCAAATATAATTTACTGTATTTCTCATTTCTCACCCTATTTTGCTAGTTCTTGAGATTCACAATAGCAATCCTCCTAAACACACCATGCAGGAAAAAAACAGTGAAGAGAAATGGGCTATCCTAAGAAAAATAAGCACAAGAACAAGGATTTCTGTACATCTACCAATAGATATATTAATTACAATCACAACAGAGATCCTTACAAGCTTTATGCTGCTGTTCTTGTTGTTCACAGCTTCTCCTTGTGGTGGAAATGCTCTATTGCTAATAAAATTTCCCCAGAAGGAAGCTTATTTCCATTAAATTCTGGACTCCAATTTAAAAAAAAAAAAAGGGAAAACATTTCTTATTCATATCTTTTAAACAAATGTGTATGTATATTGGGAGATCTTTTGTTTGAAAACACTTCTTCTATTTTGAGATGAGTTAAAGCCTTTGAAGTATTCCAGAGAAACAGTTTCATTTTCATTTGAGCTTTACTTTCAGAAACTCAAAATTCTACTCATTATTTCTTATTCAGAGAACAAAACATTCTGAAGTCTTGAAAATCTCCTATTTGAAAGAAAACTATTGCATAAATTGCATAAATATGTTCAGTGGGTTATAGTGAAGCATTCTTCTATAAAATTCTTCTCATTGGTCAGTTATTTTGCTTTTTCTTTCCTCTTGATTTTTATGGGAAATTTGATCATATATTATAGAAAAATAAACTCAGTTGTTTTTATTTTACTGTAAGATACCTTTCATGGCAATAATTGTAAAAAGTTACTTACTGTATGCAGGAAGATTCTTCTCTACTTAGAGTCTTGAGAGGTTTCCAACTCCACATAATGCATTGTTATGTGTTTGAAATGGGTTTTTCTGGGGAAGGGGGGAAACGTTTGGTTTGTTCACTTGTTAGATAAAACCAGTTTTTTAGACATGAAGGAAAGACGAAGTCTCGGAATCTGCGGAGCTTCTCCTGCCTATCCTCTGCAGCCGGATGGGGGATCTGGTGGCAGCAGAGCGACACAGGGACGAAGCTGTCCCTCTCTTTGCATGCTGTTGAAGTGGAGAGATCAGGAGCTCACCATGCTGGTAGCCCTGTGCTGCCAGCATTGAGCCCTGGTTTCCCGTCTTCTCGGTCGCAAGCGGGATGCAGCGCTGGCAGGATGGGGTGGCAGTGGAGCGACAGTGTGGGGAAGCACGCACGCTCGGAGCTGAGACGCTGGCCCTGGCGCAGCACTCCATTTTTCCCGGTGCAGCCCTGGCTCGTGGTGGCAGGCAGGATGGAGCAGCAGAGGAACAGAGATGCTCTGTGGTGGCCTGCACTGGTGGCAGTGGACCACCTGCCGCCCTCCCTAACCGACAGCTGCACAGGGAGAGCTCTGGGAGGCATTGGCAGTGAGGAGGCGACACGATCTTGGTGCTGCTGGGCTGTGGCTGCTCTTGCCACCCCTGGTCCAGGTTGGAGTGGGATGCTGGCGTGGGCCCTTCTCCTGGCGGGCAGCCATGGCTGTAGATCTGGCTGTCCCACCGAGCGTGGCAAGCACTGGTGTCACCCTTGCAAGCTCCTCCCGCGGTGGGTCGTGGCAGTGGCAGGGACAGCTGGCAGGAACCCCACTGCAGCTGCACCTGCTCTGGGCGATGGTGGCAGTGGAGCCACTCTCGCTAGGGGTGGCCGCGGTCCCGCACCCCCTTCTGAGGCAGCTGAAGCAGGCAGCCCTACAGCAGCCGCTCCAGAGGGCTATGAGTGGAGCTGCCGCCCTGAGGATCCCTCTTGGGAGTCCCTATGAGCAGCAAGTGCTCCATGGGTGGCGCCAATGACCCTGGGAGTGCCCCCTCAGCCAGCAGCGATGGCAGCCATCTGCCCCCAGGCCCTGACTGCGTGGATTTTGGCGGGAACCACCATTTTGCTCAGAGTGAAGATCTCAGAAAAGGGAGGAGCTCAACGCCACCGGCCAATAGGAGGACAGCCTGGCTGGGAAGAAGACGCCAAATTCCTGCGGGACTTCCAGGGTATAATAGCCATGGACACAGAAGTCCTCGTTCTCTTTCATCTTTCTCCTGAGATGAGAGAGGCACGGCTTCCTTCCTCCCAGCTCCTGACTGCCCAGCTCACTTTCCCTCACCTCCCTCAGCATGGGCAGCAGTGTGGTGCCATCAGAGCTCCAACTGTGGCACCCGGCGAGCACTAGCCAAAACGCAAGTGGTTGCTGTCCCTTTGGGTTCCTGGAGGGAGGATGCTTCTCCCTTTTTTTATTTTATCTTTCAGAGGCTCCGAGACCGGGAGATACCATCTTCAAGGTGGCTTTCCCTTCCTTCCCCCTGCTCTTCAGCCCACCAGCTGGCTTTGAGGAGCAGTTTGGTTTTTTGCTTTTATTGCATAACATTGTTGGAGTTTATATTGTATGTATATTTTGGTTTGTGTCTGGGGATTCGATAAGGTCTTTAGTGCCCTAGAAAAATAAACCTGTTGCTTGCTGTTGAATCTATCCAGTCTTTCGTCACTGTTGCGCCACCTAGTGGTTCACACCACCACGTGCATACTGCTTCTATGTGGACAGGGCAAAGAATTGTTTAAGAAAAGTGAAATTCCAAAATGCTTAATTTTTTAAAAAAATACATATAATTTTTTGTGAGCAGTAACTCTATTAAATGTTCTGTAAGATCAGAAAATATGTACTTTTAATCAATTTCATTTCAGACAGTACAACTTTTTCTTTATTGAAAATTTTTGTTGACTTATTATTTCTGAGTTTTTTTTCTTTAATTTTACTTTATAAATAAACCAGCAGTAAGTACTAAAATACAATTAAATTTACAAATGGATCTCAGTCCTCTTTACCAGTATTATGGCAGAGTGCACCTGGACAAAGAAAGGTTAGATGACAGAGAACTCTCTAAACAAAATAAAAGATAATTGTATTCTTCAAAAGTGATAAAACCTTCCTTCACTGACTATTGAAATTTAGTTAATCCATTTCAGCTGCAGAAGAAAAAGATCTTCAGACTCTATGGAATATTAAAAGGAAATTGCATACAGACTTCAACACCAGCTTCTTACTTAGCAAAGAAATTAGAAAGTCACCCTCAGTCAGATTTTATTCTCATTCCCCCAGCTACTTCATTGCAGCAATTGAATCTGAACAAAGCTTGAACTATAAACAAGCATACTCCAAAACCTCAGAGAAAAAAACAATTAAAAATTAAATCAATGAGACTTGCAGTCATGAACAGAAACAGCTCACAGATATTCAGATATGAAGACAAACAGATGTTTTGTTTCCATCAAATGAAGCTAGAAGTTTCACAGAATCACAGAATATGCTAAGTTGGAAGGGACTCACAAGAATCATTGAGTCTGACTCCTAGACTACAAGAGAAGGGATGAGGAGCAAAGATGGCATCAGAAGACAAGTAAATGGAGAAAGGGGGCAGCAGCAGATAATTGCAGTTGATACCAGCTTGTTCTGACTCCAGTACCCACTGCTGCATTAATTCCCAGAGCAACTGCTTCTTTTCCTGGAGGCACTCATAGGTAGTCTGCAAGGGTGTGGTGTTTTGCCTTTGAGTAATATGATACCCTAGGCAAGTGCTTATTTTGCCTGTGCCTAGAGCTGCTGAGTCTTGAAGACAGTGACACATACATAAAGAACAGTTCAGAATGTACATCTATTAGCTGCATGTTAGAAAATAATCAACAAGACCTCATCTGTGAATGGCTCATAGAGTGAAAGATAGGCAGCAAAATTACTGTATATAATCATGAGAAAATTATTTTCGTTCTTTGGCTTTGACAGATCCAAAAGGGTATTTATAACTATGTTATCCAAAATGTTATGTTTCCATTTTGGGGGGGATTTACAGTAATTTTTTTGTTATGTGGATGAAATCAAAATGTGAATTAAACAAACAAGCAAGCAAACAAAAACACCACAGTTAATTAAGAAATGCTAAAGCCTAAACAAATTTTCACAGTATTGAGACCTTCCAAGGACTGTGTAAGGAGAGGCTGGTCCAAAGGAAATCACATGTTCAGTAAAGTTTTGAATCTGATGGCAGCTGCTATAGACCAGCTAGCAGATGTCTGACATTATATCACTGTATCCTTTTATTTTTCCCATTGCATATTCTTCAACACTAAGGCAACTAGCCTAGATGGACTGAATTTTTAATAAAATCCCTTCTCTTTCTAGTCAATTTTTGATAGGACAACTACCCTGGAAATACTGAAAATATAACTCAAGTGAAAAAGTGAACACTCCCTATGCAGTGTACTTCTGCCAAGTGCCCTGTAACAGAAACCAGCACCTATGATATGGGAATTTTTTCTTCTCTCTGTATATCAGATGACAATAGTCCAATCCCATACTCACTTAGAAGGAAAAAAAGAATTAGTTATTAATTATATAACTGCAAAGATTTAGCTTTCTCCTGTGAATGCCTTACAAAAGTAAGTTCCATGTAGAAACCTAGCATTAGTGTCTTCCTCTGAAAATGTTCTTAAGCATTCAGAAAAAAAGTGATGTGCAAAAATACACAGGGCCTGACCCTACTGAAAGTGGCCTAGAGCTTTTATTCTACAAGAGTTTTAACAGTATTTGGAAGTAATCTCCTGGGCCAGAGGACTGTGACATGAAAGGCACATTTGAATTCGGAAGAGGTATATTAAAAAAAAATTGTAAAAAGCCCCTACATATACATGACATATGCGTGTTTGGAGTTTAGTTTTGCCTTTTAGTACCAAATATGTTTGTTGCCCACTAGAAAATGCCTTTCATAAAAAAAATGCTTGGCTTTGAACAAAGTCGGACTGCTCTGGAAATGTCATAAGAAAACATAAGTAAATAGCTGTGTTGGTTCCTCTTTGTTTCTCCTGTGTGTTTACTCAGGAAATAATCATATTAGATAAGAAAAGCAGTGGTATCACTGAACAGTGCTACAATGTTGGTTTGTCCCTTTTCAAGTACTTCTTATCCCCTTTCTCTTTCTGAGTGCAATATTCACTTTTCTATCACATCCCAAAAGCTATCATAGACCTTGAAGCCTTTCAATTTGCTCCAAATTTTGGTTCTCTAAAGTGAAACTTTTATAAGTTGATTTTGGCTGCTTTTTGCAACACAGAAATCCAGTTGCTCGTCCTTCCTAAAAATAACACTTCCATAGCATCTTTGTTAGATAATTATTCAGTATAAAACACGTAAGTGACAAAAATACCATGTTGCTTTTTCATGAAGAATCACTATTCTTTCTTTGTAACATCTAGCCTTGGTCACATTCACTTCCATCTTAATTTTTTCTTCTGTCAAACTTCATAAGATTCACTGAATTTAGCTGAGGCTTCTACTGTAAAGATTTTTGTATATGAGACATACTATGTGTTCACTTCATAGATGTAGAAAAGTAGAAAGAGAAAATAAAATATTCAGGGCACAATTAATCTATTTCACATTGAAATTACTTATATTTTACAAGTGTCTATTTCTCTCTTTATCTAGAATGGTGGCTACCTAGACAACTACAGATCTTGTGTAATAAATGCACCAATGAAACTGTAAGTTTTGTGAGGTCTATGCTATGAAATCATGGTATAAAACAAAAACCTCTGATCACAGAATCACAGCGTGGTTGGAAGAGACCTCTGTGGTTCATCTGGTCCAACCTGTCTTCTCAAGTAGGGTCATCCTATAGCACATTGCACAGGATTGCATCCAGATGATTCTTAAACATGTCCAGTGAGGAAGAATGCATAATCTGTCTGAGCAACCTGTTCCATTGCATGATCACTCACATAGTAAAGAAGATCTTCCTCATATTCAGGTCTAACTTCTCGTGCATCACTTTCTGCCCAATGCCTCTTGTCCTGTTCCTTGGTAGCACTGAGAAGAGCCTGACTCTATCTTTGTGACAAATTCCTTTCAGTTATTTATATACATTGATGGGGTCCCCTCTCAGGTGTCTCCTTTTGAGACTAAACACACTCTCTCAGCCTTTCCTTGTAAGAGAAATGCTCCAATCTCTTAATCATCTTTGTCACTTTCCTCTGCAGCTTCACCAGGAGCCTGTTTCCCTTGTACTGATGTGTCGCTCCTCTCAGTTATTCTGGATCAGATAGTCATACGCATACATATTTTCCTTTGGAATCAGATCCAAATTTTAAATAACTTCTGCCACATTAGGTGAAAGCCAGGCTTTAACCAAGTCTACAATTAAACTTGTTAGATTATTGATGTAATTAGGGCATTGACTACATATGACCTAGTCTTTCAAAGCATCTTTTTCATAGGACAGAATCAGGCATTTCCAGGGTACAATTAGTCTGCCCTTTATAATAAATCATGGCTGAGTGATTTTCCTTTTCTTTCTATTTTTTCTATTTTTTTTCCCTTTTGAGCCTGATTCTAGCATAAACTCGTTTTAATTCAAATAACCCTCATTATTTTCTGCTTTTGGACTGCAACTTCCTTTATGGATTCATTTTGCTTTTAGATGCAGTCTTCTATTTATCATCTAGTAGATTTTTATGGGTTTTGTCATGCATTTTCTGTCTCTTTTTTCTTCTTCCTTTACTTTATACCTTTATTTTTCTCCTCCTTACTTTGAATCTGAACGACATACATTTGTAAGTCTAATGCACTTTTCTAAAAATTGTCTGAGGTTTTACATTCCAATATTTTTACCTGCTTCCTTTAATGTAGTCATCTTTTATTCACTGTAGTTTGCCTTGAGGGAAATCAAAACAGAAGGTACCATGTAGGTGTTATTAGGCCTTCAGCATTCTGAAATATATTTGTAAGCAGCACAAAACCTTTACTGATTTTGCAGTACTTTAGAAATACAATTGATTATTTGGGCTGTATGTAGCATCTGCTCACTAGAATGCTAAAAAACTTGTGAGCCATCCTGAGACATTTTGGCTGGCTTTGAAAAGGCCAGATAAGCTGTAGCTGTTCTCTAGTAGGTTATTCCTACTGCTATCAAAATAATCTACTCTTGTAATCTGGTTACTATGATCTAATAGGGATTCTTTTCAATCTGCTGCACAAAATTTGACTTAGAGAAAAATGCTAAAAGATACACTGTTAACTGATTTTCTTCAATTTGTACTTGTCTGAAATACAGTATGAGAGGCAAAAAAGAACTTCACCTCCTTTCTTACCTGTTTTTTGAGATATCATCATGGCTAGGCTTCACGAACAAAGCTATGGGAAGGGCTCTACCCACGCTTGCTGCAAGCACACTGGTAGCTAAAAAGGCCGATGTGGGACAGGTAAGTCCAGTTACATAAAACTCAGTGGAAAGTCTCTTAGGTGGTAGTGACGAGACATGGTTCTTTCTGCGTTGTCTTTTCTCTTCAAGACTGATTCTATGTGCATTCTCAAAGGAGGCAGCAGCATTATGGATGGTCTGTCTCCATGTCTCTCGATTGAAGGCCAGAGTGGACCACTGATGGCAGTCAATATGACCAACACTGAGATGTTGTTTCAGGGAATCCTTGTATCTCCTCTTTGGGGCTCCTCTGTTGCGGCAGCCGGTGGTGAGTTCACCATAGAGCACAATCTTAGGGAGGCGGTGATCCTCCATCCTGGAGATGTGCCATGCCTAGCACAGCTCCGTCCTCAGCAGCACAGCCTCAATACTGGTGACCCCTGCCTGTTCAAGGACAGTAACATTAGTCACATAGTCA
>VXBA01003488.1:102111-130151 GCA_013399895.1 Serilophus lunatus | reverse complement strand
GTTCAAGATGATTTAGGGTCTTGGTGTGGGCCTTCAGTTGCCTTAGGTTGAATAGGCTCCCATCAGTATGATGTCGGATGTAAATGCCGTTATCTTCATCGAGGTCTGCCGTGGCCCTTTGGAGCATCATGCTGAAGAAAATGGTGAGTAGAGTTGGTGCAAGAATGCAACCCTGTTTCACACCTTTAGCTATTGAGAAGGGCTCAGAGAGCCTTTTTGTTTGTTCGACTGCATCAGAAGGTGCCTGTTGGCCGCGGTTAGCCAACCGGGTGGGAGGTGGAGATGAGCTTTGGTCAGGCCACCTTTTCTAGGCCCCTCTCCATGTGGAGCAAGCAGTGCTCTCCTTGAAAAAGGCTGCTTGGTCATTCAGGATGTTGCCGAACAAGGCTGTCATCTCCAGGGTCAGTCTTGAGCGACCAGTGTCCTGAACCGCCTGCATGCAGAGTTGGGTCTGCGGCTTCCAGTACACCTTATCACCTGCTGTTTTGACCCTCGTCTGTTGCTACAGGACTTTACAAATGTGAGTGTACCCTTCTAGCCTGCGCATTGGAATTTTTAGGTGAGGCTCAGTGTGCGCAGAACTGGCCCCACCCTTTACTCCTAAGATTCATCTGCCAGGGCCTAGCAAGCTTGAATGGTGACAGCAAAGGCCTCAGGATGTAGGTTTAGTTAGAGTATCCTTCTCTGATATGGATGGCCTTACAGGGCTAAAGCTCCATCTGCCCGGGTTTGGGGTCAGAGTTATCCTTCTCCTAGGATGGTTGCCAGGAGGCTAGTGAGCCCATCCTACCCGTGAACACACTTAGTCTGACCCTTCAGTTGAGACCTGTCTGGCATGGGTGACCCTACCGGAGGTACATGCCAATGCCAGCATAGCTCGCAAACTCATAAGGCACGCAAGCTTCTCCCCCGTGACAAGGGGTTTGAGATATAAGTATACTCTTAATATTTTGAAGAACAGACATTGTCTGGATTCTGATATGAAATCAGATTTTAAAGAAAAAATTTAAAATCAGATTTTGAGGAATTTTAAATTGAAATATGAATCTTGCACAGACTTTTGTAAATTCCCAATTTTCGGACAACAAACAGCTGGTTTGTATCTGTACAAAAGCTTGAGTATGTTTAACTTCATGATTTTTTACTTATTTTGCTATTAATTTGTGTAAAGAGAAAGAAAGCAGACGTGCGACCAGCTGATTAATTAGTCACATGCTTCACATGTGGCCATGAATTCTCAGTGATGACTAAAGTTATTTCCTTGCATAAAAAATAACTTTGAATGTTGATGATTCTGAAGTTGGTCTGTATCTCTTCCATTAGTGGTTTCATGTTTGACATGAAAAATCCTTATAGTTAATCACAATTTTTTTTTTTTTTTCACTTAAAAAAGGCCACCAGAGCATGCAGTTGTTCATTTTTGTTCATTTTATGAACTTCATCATCGGAGGATTTCTTGTGGTTTTGCTTTTAAATGTTAGGGCAAGTAACAACATTTTCCCACTGCTTATATTTCTCTTTTATCAAGATGGTTCATTTGAAAGATACTCATATGAAGAAAAAGATGTCAAGTTGTTGATCAAACATTTTAACTCAAAGGAGGTAACTGAAGAACATTTATTTTAAAATAGTGTGTTTTATGAAACTAGTAATGATTGAATGAATAAACCACTAAAGACTTATGGTTTTAGAAGATCATGCTTCAAAAGTTCTTCCTTCTCAAATTCCTATCCGTACAGCTTTCATGGAAAGGACTGTAATATAAACAGTGGGATTGGTTTTTTTGCGTGTTACAGATCATATTTTCCAGGATGTACTGGATAATATCTTTTTGCTGGTCTGGTTATAATATTTCAATTTTCAGAGGAAACATCTTTAAAACTATCTGATCATTTAGAGCAGGTAAAAATCACTGCAACTCACACTCTGCTTAAGATACTTTTTCTAATTGACATCTGTAATTTTAGGGAGGCGAAGCTGTACAAGTCATTTACTAGATTTGTGTCTCTGCCTAAATACTTAGGGATTAATTCATTCACTTAACTTCAGAATTTTAGTAAGGGAAACAAGAACAATCCTTTTCCATCCCACCTATACACATTAATAGTACATTGTACTTGCACAGAGTGCTTTCTTTTAAAGCACATTTAATGCACTTACAACACTTCTTATATCATTGATACACTATTTAGTTCATACAAATCAAAGTAGTAAAGAAAGAAATAAAATTGCCAGCTCCTCTTTCATGCTACAGCATGTCAGAAGCTGGCTTGGGACTATTTTTCAGATAGGACTTGTCCTTTTGGAACCCAATTTCTTTCTGCAACTGCAGAATAGGAAAAACCTTGACACTCTATTGCTGAAATTTTTGCATTGTACATTCCTCTCTGTCTTCAAATACATTAACCTGTCCGATACTAATTGATTCAAAAAATAAGTGGTAACTGCCTTAATGTTTTTTCCTAATCCTTATTTGACTCTGAACTTAGTCTTGCCTTATTCATATAAGACCTTATTGTGAAATAAAAATAATTTTTCCATAAATAAGGCAAACTTCATTCTGATTACTCTTTCCTAGCTTACTTCTTTTTTCTCCTTCATATTAACACAACCACATTATCATTATTTCTCCTGAATTTCAGGATGAAGCCTGTGTCCAGTTGTGTTTGGAGAGCCCTAAACTGGACTCAGTCAATTTGGTGGCGTCAGGGAACAGGACCCTCTGAAACCACAACTGCCCACAAAACATACAGGCATTGTGTGCATGGTGCTGTTAATCAGAGGATCCAAGAAAGACAGACTATATACAAACTGTACAAGGGCCAAAATGGAGACTTTAATGGAGTCGCTTCCTTATTGCAAATTCATCTGGTTTTATAGTCCAAAGATTGTTTTTGTTAATACAGCCAATAAACAAAAGGAAAAGTGGTCATGTGTCGCTGTCCCAGAGCCATATGATAGTCACAAGATGATATTTCCATACCTAAGGCATTATATCATAGTCTGGACACGCTGTATTAACAATTTAGTATGCTACAGAAGCCAACCAAAAAAACAAGCAAGCAATACTGCAATGAGACATGGAGGGGGAGCAATTACTATTTCTTTTATTGGGGGGATGGGGCGAGGAGGGTGTGTTTGCTATATAAGTAGTTGGGAACAATTATGGACAATTATTGACTTCAACTTTCTGAGAATCAATCCAGCAAAACTGGTTCCATGGCCTTCAAACAATCTGTAAAATGGATTAAGTTATGAAAATCGGACTGTCTGCACCTGAATTCAAAAATTACACTTGTGATAAGCCAAAGACTGAAATTACAGATCCCAAAGTAGTCAAAGAAAGACAGGCACTACTGCATAGTACTGTCCTAAGTATGCTTTTCTCTGTTGCTATTGTATAAGATCTATATAATTTCTTCTTTTTCCAGTGACTTCACTGGCATTTTAGTGTATATCTCATAGCAACCTCAAGCAGGTCTTAGACTGAAATGAAACTATCTGCACCAAGTTTCCTGTGCTACTTGAATTCAGCTTTTTGTTATCTATTTTTATATTTCAGTTTTGATTAAATATGTGTGATATGTTACATATATTATTATGTTATTATTACATAGTATGTAGTATAACATACACTTTTTCTTGTAAAAATGTCTTAGTACAAAAGGACTATTGTTCACGGAATAAGCACAGAGTGTGTGACTGCTTAATATTTAATTTTTTAAACCCACACTATTTTTGACTTGCTCTTAGAAGAGAATTATTCACTTTTTTAAGATTTCGATATTTGTCACTAGCTCTTTTCTGAGTAATCTTTATTGATTTTATCTGTTACCTTTGGTGTGAAGTGATTGTATTACAACCACTGGAGCATAGAGTCATTACTGTAACTAGCATTAATTATTCAATTTAAGATACCTATGTTCTTATAGTTAGAGGACACGCAAAATACTCAAAATTTTACAGTACAATGAAAGATTGTACTTTTAATGAATACATAGGGGAAGAAATACTAGACTTGCCCATATTACATGAAAATTTTGTAAAACGGGTAGGACAGAAGTGATTTGATCAAGGACATTAGAGGGTTCTAATCGTCAAATTACTCTCTTCTATCAGGAGGATTTCCTGATTTTTTTTTTTCACTATATTTCCTGCCATCTTATATTAGGAAAGATGCTGGGCCTCTGTCCTGTGTGACCTTGTTTCATCTTCTGACTGTACTTTATCATATGTAATGAATAAAGCATGGATTTCACAGGAAAAGGGAACTAATTTAAATCATCAGATTGATACACAGAACATATGCATGCAGGATATTTTAACAATTATTAAAAATTTTGAAATTATTTGCTTTGAACATAGCTTCCAGACTTTTTGAAAAAAAATAAAGAATTGTGACTTCCTCACTATGCAAAAATGCGACTTTTACAACACCCTATCAATTTTCCTGTCATTTGTCATTTAAGTTCCTCCTCTTCTCCAGGCTGAACAGAAAGAGACTGAGTGACCTCCTCTGCTTCTTATAAGTTTCTGCCTGAGGTCTTTTGAGATTTTTATTTCATTTCAGATTCATTCTTTTCTGAGGTAGTGTAAAATTCCCTTTCCAAAATATTTTCTGGCTTATTTTTTTTAACAAAGAAGGTTGTGTAATGATAATGTATACCTAACTACAGGAAGACTAAGCAAAAACAATGTACTCTAAATTGATGGGATTAATTTAGCTTTCCTGCAAAAATCCTATAAAAGTATATGGGCTTGGAATTTATGGACAAAATAAAATTACCACTTTATTGATTTTTACATCCTATAGATACTTATATATATTAAATATGTGATCATTATGCATCTGATATTCATGTAATCTGAAATAATTTAATTAATTATAACTTAAGTATGTATAACAATTCTTATGACCTGTGATGATATTCTACATTTTATATAAAAGCTTTTATGTCTTGGGGTTTTTTCTTGAGGATGGTATTCTTAATTTATAATAGCATAAGTGAGAACTGCATTCTGCTATGATTTAAAGCTAGACAAAACATAAAAATATGCAATCTCTGGACAACAATAGGCGTATATATAAATATATATATGTCTACATTCAGAGCTGGAATATTGGTGTAAAGATAAAACACGTTTTGTTTTCTAAGTTCTCAAGAACTTAGTTCATTATTTCTGATTATCTTGAGGAGTAAATGTAAAAAAAAAAGTCACCTATTTTAGAATGCAGAACTTCTAAACTACTGGGTTTGTTGTTCATCAGTATCATAACATAAACAGTTTCAAGAATACTTTTGTATGATCAAAACCATTAAATGATTATGCAAGGTGAAAAAAATTTAGCTACACCCTGAATAAATTATTACACTGCAGTTATTTTATTTTCAATTTAATCTAAATTGTATTACTTTCACTTCTTGCTTCATATATTCTTTGATTTATTTAAGTGCTCTTCACAAGTATTCGGTAATACTGAAAACCTTGCTTTTAAACTAATCAGTTAGAACTGTTATAGTCATCTGCTGGTAGCTTAAATGAAGTGGAGGGGTCCTGTACTACAGTTGAAAGCAGCTGATTGCTAGTCTATGCACAAAAACATATTGTGTGTTGACATGTAGGCTAATTCTGTCCATTTACTTCTTCTTAGAAAGTATAAGGGATGAACTAAACACTTCTAGGAGACTGCTATCATCTGAAGCAATAAAAAAATCTGCCAAGCTTTTTTTATAATGTAGTAGAATTCCATGGGGTTTTTTGTAGCCAGACTCCTAACACTTTGTTTTTTTCTGGGGCTTTTTTTCTGACCATTTGCCCATCTGTTTCTTATCCAATAAATTCCCCAGAAGGGGGACTTAATCAGATTTTGTGCATGCTCACTGTTGTATTTTATGTAATATTTCTCTTTTACCTTGCTCTTATACCGTCGTGTTTCAAGAAAAGGTGGTAATTCTGATTATGCAAACTTCTGGCAAATTTCACTTGCCCCACTGACATGATGTCAGGATTTTCTCCATTTTTAAGTGCTCAGGGAGGTTTCTAAATGCTCAAGAAATAAGACAGTCACCACATATCACTCAGCAAGCTTTTTTACTACACAGAAAGCAGTTGTGTCCTCTCAGCCCACAGCCATATGGTACTCATCAGAATATCCCAGTTAAGAACTTACTGCCTGGTGCAAATTGATTGTGAGTCCCGCCACTGACCGTGAAGCCAACTTATCCTCAAATAAATACCAAGTCCTGAAAAGTGTTTATGAAATTAATAGTATTGTACAGCAACTGCTATAGTCTTTCTGCACATGGAGCATAATAAAATCAGTCAAAATAGTAAAATCTCCCATAACAGTTTATTAAAAAATAAATTGTAGAGCTATTTTCTCCTCACCTGACTGAATAGACAAATTCTCTGACTTCTCAAAGATTCTTCCCAATCATCTTCTGCCTATTAGATTCTGCAAGTGTTTTTCACTTCTAGTTTCCTCACACATTCTTGTAATTCTGAATAGCTAGAGCTAGCTCATCAGTAGAGAGCATTTTTGACAACTTATTCTGTGAATAAGAGCACGACCATGTGTCTAAATTTCATTAATGTAAGATTGAGTTTTGAATCTATCCTGAATTCTTGATTCATAAAGTATACCTGGTGAGTATGTGCATAATATGAAGAAAACAGTTTTCTTTTTGTTTCAATGATTTTAAGTTTGTTGACAATTTCTTTTGAATTTGTTTAACCTTGCTTTATGTTTATTTTTTCAAAGAAGTATTTGTATTGAAAATTTAAAGTAACAATTAAAATATGTGGTAGAATCACATAAAAAGGCCGCATAGTCAACAAATTCAGTGGATGGCTTTTAAAATTAGCGTCAAAGAAAATACAAACTGGCATGTACCTGTAAACATTGCTACATAATATGCTACAGTAGACAGATAATTCAGAGGCTTTAGCCCATATAATTTTATTCTACTTCTCACCACAGGAGCATTGCTAAAGTTGATGTTTCAAACCACTGTAAAGAAAAACAACAACGCAATTCAAACCACTAGATAGCAAACAGCTGAAATTAGTTCTTTTTCCAAAACAGTGGGGTGCATGCTTTTCTCTGCCTATGCCATCATTTATGGAAGAACAGTTTTCATGGGAATTCAAGCAGATTATGCGTTACAAATAGGACTGCTGTCTACATAAATTTTGCTAAACTCTTTCGCTCAGAAATTACATCTAAAAATGGGCACATTGTATACATCTGGTACTTGAAGGAAAACTTACAAAAAACTATTTATACTTCAGATGAAAAGTTGGACAGAGAAAAACATCAAAACCTTTCACAAAGCACTGCCCTGGCTGCCACCCATCCTTATGAAGCAGTATGGGTGCTCAAAATAAAGCATGGTACCTACTAAGCAGGCAAGACCATTTACTTTTGAAGCATCATAAGCTCATACCAAATTCTATCACCTTTCTAATAATCTGGTCCATGACTGCAAACCCATCAACGGTCTTGCTGTTTTGATATTATATGCCTGCAACAACTGCCTAACAGCAAGTTCTGTAGAAAAGAAACCTTTTGTGCCAAAATAACGCAATTTCAGCTTGGAAGAAAAATCTTTTAATATGACTATGGGATCAAAAGATACATCTCAACTGTCAAGTACTTCCCATCTTTACATGGAGTGAATATCCCCTGGTGCCAACACGTGGAGTGGAAGAAGTAGCTGATAATGCTCTCTGCTTCAGGACAGCCCCAGATATTGTCTTTTATCTCTGAAATATGACCCGTCACAGAACTGCAAGATTTCCCTTGTCCTGGCAGACATTGAAAACTGATAGGTTTTTTAAGATACTGTCAGTACACCCTTAAATAATGTGTGTATCAGCAATACACCACTTTAGGGGTTTACATGAAATTCATCTTCATATAAATCTAAGACAGAATGACATTAACAGTAGTAGTATGACTAGGAAACACAATATTTAAAAAAAATAAAAACAAAACCAAAAACAAACCCCAAAAAACCTCTACACTTTCAATTTTTTTAAACATTTGACCAAATAATGTACTGTTGACTTTTTTCAAGAAAATGTAAATATCTTCCCACTAAAACAATGCCATTTGTCAATAATAATAAACTTCTATTTTGTTAACTTGTCTTTACAAAATCTTACTATATAAAATCTGTCATAAATCTATTTTTAAACTTCATTATAATGAAGTTGGTACATATTCAAGTTGGTAAACTTATTTTTCAATTACAGATATACATTACAGGCAAATTATATTATATTATTGATAATTATAGCTATCTAAACAACTGAGGAGAGAAATAAAAATATTAATTAAAGAATATTCTTCCTAAAAATGCAGAATAAAATATATTTTTTCTTCTTTCTGATCCCTCTGAAACCTTTGAGCTTCAAATTTCTACAAAACATCTCACTGAAAACCCAAGGGCAGTTAAAAAAACAGTTTTTCTTCATTGTGCCTATGATTCCGTTATAAAATCACCAAGTACAGAGGTCTTAATCTTTCATTTGGAATTAACTTGGGATTTTACTTGAGTCCCTTCTGGCTTGGTTAGGGATATGAACTCTTGTTGATCCTTCTGGCGAAAAATCTCCAATATAAAATACAAATATAATCCTATTTAATATTTTCACTGATCACAGCTGATACTTTTTGAATAAAGACCAGGTAATTTACTCACAACTAAGACACCCGGACTCCATTTCCCAGTTTACTGTAGCTGTCTGATCAAAGCTTCAATTGCCAACACTTCGAAGCTTAGAGAGTTAACCTCAGAGCAGATACTCTGCTGTCGCTTATATCCAGGCATCAAAATGCACCAATAAAAGCTGTTTATTTCTGCTCCATCCCCACAAGGCAGTATCAGTTAGTAGCCCCATAACCATGAGAACTGAGCTCCACTGTGTTGCTTAGTCTTATTGCTCTGTTTTCAGCTGGATGTGTCTGAATCTTTTTTGATCTAAAACTGATCTTGTTTTCATTAAACAGGTAGAGAAACTTTATAAAAGCAGAAAGCATTTATGTTTACCCCCCAGGCCATTCAATTAAGTTTCTCCATTCTTGAAATCATTTCCCAAATGTGAGGGAGGGGTTCGATCAGTCTGAGACTGGAGTTCCATAAACAAACTCCTGAATGTTCATCTTTGTCATGAACCCTCCTAAATTTCTATCAATGTGCTGAAAAGACTCCCAGCTCCCACATCTTCAACCAACCATGTGGCACCTCTCATTCCTTTTCACCCTATTTCTCATTTCACTCGATAGTATACTCTTGTACTCAAGCCACGTGGTTCTTGGATAAAATTTCCCTACAACAGGAATAGAAAAATATACAGGATCTGCCGGGCTTGATTCCTTGTGCTTTGCCACTCCTTTCCTCAAGCACAGGGAGACCGTAAGAAAGGGAGATTGATACAAAGAAGGAGGGAAATAGGAATGGAATGGAAGCAATTCTTTGAAGGAGGGAGGGTTGCTCCAAGCACGGCAAATCACACAGTGATGTCTGTGAGGGTGGGACCTCCTCCAGCATCAGATGAAAAATTTATGTGGAGACTGTCATTGCATAATGCAACTTTCATTTCGTGACAGCCTCCCTATGGTTTCTTACTGTCTATACTTTCTCTTACTGTTCATATAATATTTTACTCTTCAAACCTTTTTTAGAAACTGTTTATTGAAGTTCATTTGGAACATGGTTAACTTATGAATAAAAACAACACTTTCTTGGTGCTTTTGACATTGTAAGATGGAAATTGTGTAAGAAAATACAACTGCTACCAGTGTAGATGGGCAACATTAAGGTAGGACTAGTAGTGTTACTATGCCCATGTCTTCACACTTCAAAGAACACTAAATGATTACGCTGTCGAAAGCAACAATTAATTTAAAATAACAAGCTCCACATCAAAGTAATTGAGATCACAAAAGGTTGACCACCTTTCTTGGGGTCCTTTGTTACCTTTATGTTTCTACTTTGGTGTTCTTCCTTTCTTATAGTTGTTCAGGCAAATATACAGTTCCAGATTTGTCTTTCTTCACTTGTGACATTTTTACCTCAGGTGAAAGGATCCACTTACTGCTACTTGGATATTTTAACAATTTACTTGCCGATCTACAGATTTTGTTTATTGATTTTTCTTCATATACAAAAATAAAATCACAAAATACAAACAAATATATCTGCAAGTTTCCTCAGCCTCATAATTCCCCAGTGCTGAGCAAACTTTAAGAAAACACCATCTATCTGTGTTCTACAGCTATGAGGAATTAACATTTCATTATATCAACATTTCAACATGGATCAGAAAACTGCCCAGGCACTTATTAAAAATTAAATGCTGATCTTTTATATTTCCTGGGGTGACAAAAAAATAGAAAAATTTGACACCCTTTTTTCTCATTTTTAAATAAAAGTGTTATTGTAATTTTTTTTCTCTAGAATTTTATGGCCCATGAAATTCTTTTCAGCTTCATATCACATCTTTCTACTATCAAAATTGCTGCATTCAGAGAAGGTCTTTAAATGTAGTAAGGTATCTTAAGAAAGGAAAACAGCAAAAGTGATAGTATAGAAATATATGATTTTTTAAAAACGTACATAAACATATCTGTATAATAATTTCCAAGGTGATAACCATTTTAAAGCTCTTAGAAAAAGCAATTATCACAAAACCAGTGTCCAAGAAAGATCATTGCTAAGTATTCTAATAAAGATGTACTACAGATAAGTAGAAAACAACAACAAAAATTTTAAAAAAAAGGAAAAAACAAAAGGAAAAAAATATATGGTTACACTTCCTATTTGGCATTTAGGAGATATTAAGAACAGGGCCCTATGTACTCACAAAAGATCTTAGAAAGCATCCCTGTTTTCCACAGATGCTTGGTTTTTCTCATTTCTTTCCCACTTGAATTTTCACACAGACTTTTATTATCTGTAAATGAGAAGCAAAAACATATTTTAAAGAAATGATATGTTCTGTTGACTGCCATCCTTGCTGGAGAAGAAATACATACAAATCTCTCCACTTTATGGTTGGTGTAGAGAAACATCATGAACTCAAACAAATATATGTGGGCAGCAGTTTCTGACTGCACTAGGATTGCTGTGCAGTAACATATCTTGGTAAGCAATGTAATTTAGGGAATGTAAAAATACGGCTATTTATTGTCCCATATTGGCAAAAATATGTGTGAACTCATGTATCTAGACAATCATTTTATACTCCATTTTAAAACCTTAAAGAGAGAGAGAGAGAGGCAGACAGAAGAGATAGATGAAAGTGAGGGATATATAGGGAGAGATTCTCCCTTTTTTTACTAGTGCCTTTCATATGTCACACAAACTCAGCCATGACAATACTTTTTTCCAGGCTTAGCTTTTATACAAATCTAGGGGAAAGCAGGCTACCATGCTTTCTTTGCCTATGCAAACTCTACAGTGTGTCTTGCTTCTCCAATAACCTTTTGAACTGAATGCAAAACACTACATAAATAAATAGTCTTGATAGAGTGCATCTATTTGGATCCTGTAAAAGAAGTAAAATAAATTACAAATACTCTGTTTGGATATCACAATACATAGTTTGATTAAGAACATATTTGCCTAAATAATCAAATAAATTCGATTTAGCTCAGAAGAAATGCAGAGAGAAAGCAGTCACTATGGAAAAGACCTCTGTATTGTCTCTATATTAAGGATCAAGATGATCGAGGCAGTATGAAAAACTTAAGAAGTGGAAAAAGAAATTCAGCTCCAAGTTTCTTCTTTTCCTCAGTTCTGTTTACACAGAAAATTTTTCACTTGGGTTGCTAAAAATATATAAAAATATCTAGTACAGTTGTTACCACAAAAAGCTTTTTCAAAAAGCTATACCAAAACAATGAAAACAGGTTAGATATAGGCACCTAGCAATTAGATTGCTCTCACAGGTAAGTAAAACAAAGCTCAGGCAGAGAAGACCTAACTAGCCTCAGCTCTGAGGACTTGCAAACTTAATATGAAGCTTATGACCAGCTTTGAGCAATGATAATATATCACAGCTTCCTGGGTTTACAAATACTAGTACAAGATGATATTGAAAAGTTAAGTAAAGGAGTGTTAATTCACCTTAAAGACAGGAAACTTACAGTGTCAAAATCTAAATTCTGCTTTAGAATTTGTTTTTGCATTCCTGTTCTTGTAGAAATTATTTGCTGCTCTCCAAGTTATTCTATAGAAACACAAGTGTTTGTTTTTGACCCTAGTCTAAGACTCTACAGTATTCATGAGGTCCTTTCAATCAGACTGTCACATTCTCTGCAGAAAGGAAGTACTCTTAAAATGCATTAATATGTGATAACAATAGCACATCTGTTCTGAGAGACAACCCCATTTTTGGAAATATATTTGTCTTTAGAATATTTACCAATGCACTGGAAATAATCTTAGAAATACATTTGAAAAAACTAGATAGTAACAAGGGAAAAGAAAAATATTTGTTATTTATTTCTTAGGCCAATTCTCACTGTGAGGTAATGATTAGATCTGACCTCCAAGTAAATCACATACAAAATCTGATATTCTCCACTGTAGAGCTTCATGAAAATTAATTATTAGTGTGTCAAATTATTAATTAGTGTGTCAAATTCCAAAGTAACTGTCAACAGACCCCTCCTCTGTAATCAGATTTTCCTGTGTTACAGAAATATGCAATTTTTTCTGTTTATGAGATTGCCTTAAATCCTAATTAATATTTAGATTCCCATTTAATTAAATTCAGTTATGCTGTCTATATGCTAATTTGTTTGTAGTTGCAGGCCATCTGTTGTGGTACAGGAGTTTCCCATCTGTATTTAATAATTTACAGACAAATGGACTTTATTTTACCTTTAATCTCTCTCTCCTTTCGATTTCTTTATTTCTCAAAATCTAAACTAAAATCAAGAGACCGAGGTACAACTTTACTTTCTTACAGAGTAAATATATAGTTCCTTAACACCCAATTAAAAGAATAATTTACAGAGGAAATTTAATTTCCATGGGTTTTTTAAAATTGTTAAATTATAAATACTTCTTATTATACCATATACTGCCAATTTTGTGATCTAGAGTACATGAGCTCCATGGACATTTGTATCTTTACCAAATGTTTTAATGTTAACATATCAAAATAATTGAACAGGAGATTAGTAGGAGGTACTTTTACATTTGGGGGTTTCTACCAGTAATAATGCATCTTTACACCTTCCCTTTTGTAAGTTATATAGAGATCATTCATGCTTTACTTATGTTCTCTTATTTCTTAAGTTTCTATATGTTCTCTTAAATGAAGAAACTTTTGGCTGACAGGACAACAATGGGAAAAAGAAATGCAACTACTTCATTGAGTCAGTATCAGTTGTGGTGCAGATAGTGCACAAAGTTATTTGTAAAAATGAGGGGAAAACATTAACCAAAATATATTTTTATTCACAAGGAACCTACATACTAATTCTTTTCACCTTGCTTCTATTCCACTTTGCTGTATTACCCACCACATCTGGGTGTGCAGTCTGCTTGGTTAGATATCTGTGAATCAGAAGAAATGAGAACAAAACATTCACTGTCGGATACCTTTGTTCTTTCACATAAAAGAAATTCATGTGCGTGATTGGGCGGGATTTACCTTTAACGTTATTGTTAATAGGTGCTGGTCCAAAAAAATCAAGTAACAAAGGCTTGTGAGCGTGCTAAAATGTGGACCTTTCCTAAGGAAGGAACTGTTCCCTCATCCTTGAATGGGATCACTCACCCCTGAAAAATTCCTCTCCCTCCCTCCCTCCCTCTCTCTCTCTCTCTCTCTCTGGAGTATAAAGGTATAAAAGTATAAAGATTTAATTTGAGACTCCTGGACACTGTTGTCATGTAAATCATGATAACAACTATGACTCAAGGATTTGGCCAGTTATTAGAACAACAGCACATGAAGTTCAAAACAACAAAATGATCAGGAGGATCACTATGTGTCCTCGGTTGGAGGATCAGAAATTTAACAACACGAGACAAAAGAGAGGTCAGCAATTTGTTATTATATCTATATCTATATATAAATATATATAATTAATGTACGTATTTAATGAACAGTAGAAAAAACAAGAAAAGAAACAGAGAAAACTAAATGAATAAAAACAAATAGGAAAAATCATAATTTGGAAAAACCCCTACTTTTGTGTCCCTGGATGCAGTGATGGTGGTGAAGCCCCAAGGGCCTGATGTACCTCAAGTGTACAGAGGTGCAGATGCTCTCCAGCCGCCACAAGCGGCACCTCTCAGGAGTGGTTGTAGAGTGAAACAGCTCTTCACGCTGGGCTGGTGGTCCCAGGGGAAATAAAAATGAAAGGACGAGAAGGGCTCAGGAGCCAGCCACATGGCCATTATCTCCCACTGCTGGGATGAGAGAAAAGGCAGAGGTGATGGAGTGCACCACCTGCAACCTTGTTCGTTGCCACAGCACAGAGTGTCCGCCTGCATCTCTCTCGCCAAATTCCCAAAAAAAAGAAAATGGCTCCCACGCCCCCTGCTCTTAAAGTCTCTGTCTTTTTCCATTTCCAGGACAGTCAGTGACCCCATACCTGTGGGGTATCCCAGAGGCATTTTGCATGGTTGTCAGGAGTCACATGGCCACCACAAGCCACCCCAGTCATGCAGGGGCCAAGGTGCAGTGGTGCCACCCACCCGTGCCTCCTGCATCCAGGCACATCCCTCCAGGACCCAGAAATGGTGGCAGGCAGCCATCCATCAGGAGCCTGTTGCAGATGCAACAGCAGCCTGCAGTGCCCACAAGCCACACTGGCAGGCAGCTCACGTGCTAGTGTCACCTCAGCCATGAGACCAGCTGGGTAACCCCAGGATTGCCTCCTAAGACTGTCGCTGCCCTCCCGTGGCATCCCCACTCTCCCGCGCCGCAGACCTGTGCGGCAGGGACTGGTCACAGCAGCAGCCCCAGTTCCATGCCAGCCTCATGGTGGGCCATGCACCTCGCCCGCCTCAGCCACTGCTGCTGCTGCAATGGGCAGTGCCACCTCCACAGGCTCAGGCAGCTGCCAGCTGCACTCCGCTGCCCCCTGCCACCACAGTGGGCAGGGACCTCCCACCCGAGGGCACCCACAGCTGCTGTTCCCCCAGGGCCAGCAGCACCTGAGGTGTGAGCACCTGCAGCCCACAACTATCCCTCCCTCAAGCAAGGGAAAGGAAAAAAGGGGGGTTTGCCCTCTTTAACAATGCTAACCCATGACATTCTGGCTACCAGATTTTCTGCCTATATCCAAGAAACATTTGGATCTTTATTTTGAGTATTTATATATTTCAATCAGACAATATAATTTAGGGAAAATACTGAAAAAGGTGAGAATATTTTTTTCCTGAAATTATTTTCTCTTATTTTCTGTCTTGAACATTGGATCACTCACAGACCCTTCATGTCTTGAACATTGGATCACTCACAGACCCTTCAAAGTCACTGAAGAGGAACAAAGACATCTACAAGAAAAAAAAACAAACAAAAACACAATCAAATTACATCTTTATTCTCAGACTTGTACTTGCAAGATTAAAATTATTTTTCATCTGTTTCTTTTCTTTCCCAGCTTTTAAAGTTGAGCTCTGTTTAATTAGATGGCTCACCTTTATTTTTAACTTCCGGTTATCTAATACAGTAAAATAACTTGGTATTTGTATTTTACTTAATTTTAACTCAATGTTATTTTAGGGTTTTAATTGTCCAGTGTTCTCTGTGATGCATGTGTACATCAGTAGAGTCTAGGCACCACAGAAAACAATACAGTGGAGGTGACAATGAAGAAACTTAACCTTCAATAAAATATCACAAAAAGAGTAAGAAAGATGAAAACACTCATCTAACACATCTACTGACCTTGCATCTATATGTCAGTTGTGCTACAGACTTGATTTTGAGTTAATGCACTACTTTGCTTTCTAGTCAATCTGACTCCTAGCTCTCCGAAGAAACTCCTGTTAATCAAACATAAAGCACCCTTGTCCTGGTTTGATGGACAAATTATTGATTAATAATTCATGGATACAGAGGTATTAAAGAAAATAAGAATTATTTATGAGGTAAGGAAAAAAATTAACTTAAAAATATTAAAATACCGAAAAACCCCCCTGAAGAAAGCCCAATAACCACCTCCCAAAAACCCAGAAACCATCCACCAACATCCCCACCCACACCAGATCCACAAGTGAACAAACAACAAAAAGCCCTTATTCCTCGTTTCAATGTCTGAAAAAGTTCAGTTAATGTGAAGTAGGTGGCAGGAGGCGCTGATGGCCTTGGGGGGGGGCGGGGAAAAAAAAAGAAAAAATCTCTTTATTTAAACCTGAGTCAAAACAGGGAAAGTTTTCTTAGTCTCTGCTAACCTAAGACAACCCTAAAAACATTTATAGATTTCTGTCTACAGTCTCATGACAGAATTCTGCATTTCAGCCCCAAAAGACCAGAAAAACTATTTGGCCTAAATGTGAACTTTCTATTATTTACCCCCTCCACTCCTTCACTGGTTGGAGAAAGTATTGTGTCCATGGGCAAGTCCTGCTGCTACATGGCAGCAGACCTTAAGTGTTGTGTAACCAGAAGGGCTACTTAAGCATTATCTTAACTACAAATTCAAGTTCACTGTCTGCCGTGATGATGACTGCCTTCAGTGATAAAATTTATGATGCTGAGATGCACCAAGAAATGGCACCGTGATAAGAGACAGAAGGCTTCATGATAAGCTTAGACAAAGAACTTGACAGAATGAACGTAATAGTGCCCATTGTAGATAAGATATATTCTGGCATCAACCTTTGTCATTGCATTACATCCAGTGAAGCTGACAAAGTCCTTAAATTTACCTACATGAAGTACTATTTTACACCCCATATTATTAAGGTTTTTGAGTTCTTAAAATTTCTTCTAAAATCTACCATGGAAGAAAAATCCTAATGAGAGTAAAAGTAAATGGCTGTTTGTATTTGATAGAAGACCACACAATATGTTTGCACAGGCATACAAGACCTTATAATTTTGTATTGTGTGAGAAAACAGACATTCAAAATGTTACAGCACAAAAGAAAAGGTCAGACTCTTAGCCCATTGTGCCTCACACTAAGATATAATTGCTAGGTCTGTTAATCTCATAGGAGAAAAGCACAGAGTTGTCCCCAAGCCAGAGCATTAGACATGACATATAGCCTTACTTGGTCATTATCTACTTCTTTTGTGCCATTACACAGGCATTGTGCCACTCTTGGTGGCCTTCCCTATCACAGAAGTTAGTTACATTCCAACTAATACTTCCACTCAAATAATACATTTTTTCACCTCATTTAAGTTTATTTTATAATCTACTTTATGTTAGTGAACTTATATAGCTTCAGGTTGATGTGCATAATTTTATATTATTGAAAAAGATTAAGAATTATTATTGAAGTTTCAAAAAGTATTCAACTAAGATTTGTGGTTTTGTTTTCTTTATTTAGAAAATTGATGTTCAGTCATTCTCTAAGACAAGTTCAAGACCTAGAAGCATGGCAACATTGCTATGAACTTATTATGAACTCTATATGCTTGTTCCCTCAGCACTGAAGCCAATAGGAAAAATTTCCCACAGACCGCATGGGAATATGGCAATATCATCCAAATGCTGTCCTTGTTCATTATTCATAAAGCACAAATTTAAACACTAGTATTAACCCTAAACTTTAACTAAGTTGAGCTTAGTTAAAGTTTATCTAAGACTGTGAAAATATTAAAGGTAAATTTGTGGAAAGGAATAATCAAGAGTCAGAAATAAACCTCTTTTTTCCTGAGTCTTTTCTGAGAAGTCATCTTTCAGAGCACTAATTAATTTTTCCATGGGACTCAAAGATGAGATTTAAACATTATATGGTAACAAATACAACAAATTGTTGTGTTTTAAAGATCACTGGATATTCTATGAATAAACACAGGCACTAACACTGATCATTTAGTCAATGCTTCTTATAGTTTCAAATTATGCTTATGTTTGTGCTAGCATTTACAGCCAAAATCCTCACAAAAAAAAACAAACCAAACCAAACCAAACAAAAAAAAAAGCAGGAAGGGGGAAAAATCAGTTATCAATTTTGGTTTTTCCTCAGGGAATGCAAACTCTTCCTTCTGATTGGCACAATATCTTTACTTAGTTTCTTTTCTTTAGGTTAGTCTCTTGCTTGGCTGATTAGCACATCTAAGCCCTTTAGAGATGTCCTCCTACTGCTACTCTGAGCCTCAGCAATAGCTCCTGTGCAGCTGACAGGAGTAGTAGCTGATGGCAGACTTAATGCTTTGTGTCAACAGGATGAACAACATGCTCATCTTGAGAGCTTTATCAGATTAACCCCCGTGTAGCAGCTTCAATAAGATATATTAATATCTCTGCATGACCAGCTGTACCTAGAGAATATTAAGCTATCTCATTTTTTTTTCCATTTCCATCCAGATGTATTTCGATTGGTATATGGAGAAATACCAGATGTGAAAACAAATGGCAACATGCTTGATCCCAATATTATTTGTTAAAATATATTATTATAATCTATTATAATATATTAGGTAAAACAGTACTTAAATCTCGGATACAGAAAGCCTTACCCTTACGAAGATCATTTTGGGTTCATTGGCAGTCATGCATAGAAGAATTTCCAGAATTGTGCTCTAGCTGCAATTACCACACATATACGTAAAGATGTCATATCAGTAAAGTCTATGGGATAGAGCTTCAGCTGATACAAATAGTGAGGATGGCAATGAATTCAATTTCACAGATTTACACCAGCAAAGACTGTGACCTGATGTGTTTCAAAGCCTTTATGAAAATTAAAATTTCCAAAATAACCTTTGGCTGTGACACAAGCTTTTTGTATTTTTTTGTTTATTTTTGTGTACTTTTAAAAGATAGATTAATTTCACCAAGACTGAGCACTATTTATGAGCCATTGTCTACCCCAAATGAATCAAATGTGTGATTAGAACTTCACTTAATACAATACAAATACAGTCATATAGGTGCACAGTATAAGGCAACAGAAAAACAGATAACATCTATATTAAGATGAAGTACATCAGTTTTCAAAATGTGTATTACATTCCTTCCACTGAATTTGGAGGTTTGCAGTAAAATTCTAATTATTTTTTTCTTATTCTAATTTTTGATGCCTCAAATTATATTATATAAAGCTTGATAATATGGAAAAGCATTAATACCATACAGTGTACACTTCTACTTTATGTGACACATAAACATACGCATACTTACCCACTGACGTGTATGTGCTGTTAAGTACATTGCTGAAGGCTGATAGTCACCCTTGCAATTGCAAGATTGCAAGAGAAATTGCAAATATATTCAGGGAGGAACAATATTTATGCACGCTTCAGAATCTGAATAATGAACCTGTCATATTTCTATTATTTTTACTTCATATGCTCCTTGCATACAGAGTACTAAGAAATCAATCTCTATGCATTAGTGGTTTTAAATGTGTACCTAAACTGGCACCCAAATATTGAGTTGCTCAAAGTCATTATTTGCACAATATTTCAGATTATCTCCAGTCTCTTCTCACCTCACTGTTACCTTTTCAGAGGTCTCTTGTGGCAAAAAATAAACATTTCTCTGAAGGGACAATGAAATTTATGTCTTGCAAATGTAGCTTCTTATTAAAGGAAAAAGAGATCTCTTTCAACTAACAGTAAGTTTGAGAGTCCTAATTAGAATTAGAACAAATCTTGTTTTTCCTACAACCTTGGGCATTCAAAGGATTCAGATACCAATACTGATAGAAAAGTCAGGAACCCATTCAATAGTTTTATGTGCAATGATGCATGCAACCAGTGAGTCTTCTCTGTAAGACATACTTGTGCTGCACAGGGAGTACTTAACAACATTACAGGAAGTATTTTTTAGAAACTGACACAAGGCTTGGAATTTATAGTATGGCATTGATCAGTAGATACTATACAATTTTTGAAGAAGGATTTCTGTCTCCTTGATACATCCTTTACACATGTTTTTTGCTGAAGGAGAAAGAATAGTCATTTTAAGTATAACAAAATTGTTTTCTCAGTGTCCATTGCTGCTTGACTACTGTGGAGGTGATAAAATTCAACTACTTTTTTGTCTTTGTTTTAGCAATTGTACAAAAAATTGCTCTGCAAGTTTACTTTTATTAAAAAAAAGTTAATTATTATCTGCCTTTTCTTTTAAATGATAAATGAGCCAAAGATACTGTAAATATATATATATATATAATACATTTATATAGGCCTACCATGCTAGCTTTTTAAACTCATATTTTGCAACTCTATCTGAAAAAAAGGAAACATTATCAGAATGCTAGAAACTGGATTTTATCACTTCATCACATAAACAGTGTAAATATTGGTGTGATTGCTGATTAGAAAAATATGTTCTGAATAGATGTTTCATATATGTCAAGTTTTAATTTGAGTTGAGACCATCATCTGAACTCAGCACACTGATATTTCTTTATGTTTCTTAGAGCAAGTATGGATGTGTACAGCAAGATACAGACCGTTAGAAGGGTTCCCTTACCCATACACTGCAATTCCAGATCCTGCCTTTAAGTCACAGCAATCCCTACAGGCTTGAGGCAGAGTAGCTGAAAAGCTGCTCGGTGGAAAAGGACCTGCGGTGAACAGTCAGATGAATATGAGCCAGCAGTGTGTCCTGGTGGTCAAGAAGCCAATGGCATCCTGGCCTGTATCAAAAATAGTGTCTCCAGCAGGACTAAGGAAGTGATTGTCCCGCTGTGCTTAGCACTGGTGAGGCCACACCTCAAATACTGTGTTGAATTTTGGATCACTTAGTATAAATAAGACATTACGGTGATAAAGTATGTGCAGAGACGGGAAAAGGAACTGGTCAAGGGGCTGAAGCACAAGTCTGATGAGGAGCACCAGAGGCAGTTTGAGTTGCTCAGTCTGAAAAAAAACGAGCCTCACGAAGAGACCTTAACACTCATTACAACTACCTGAAACAAGGTTGTAGCAAATTGGATGTTGATCTCCTCTCCCAGGTAATGAATGACAGGATAAGAGGCTTCAAGCTACATCAGGAGAGGTTTAGATTGGATATTAGCAAAAATTTCTTCATGGAGAGTTGTCAAGCGTTGGAATAGGCTGCCCAGGGAAGTAGCTGTGTGGCCATCCCTGAAAATATTTAAAAGATGCTTAAGTGTGGCACTTGGGAACATGGTTTACTGATGCAAAGTTTTAGGTTTATGGATGTTCCCAGTGCAGTACTGATGTATAGTGATACACAGCTATGCAGCCATATCTTACCTAGCTTCACCATAGGCAAGATATAAATAATTTCAAGAAATATCTGGATTAAATAATTGTCATATAAAACACTGTGCTTGAGGATGAAAACAAAATTAGTTACTTCCTATCTTTACCACAGTATGCTTTAACTCTAGGAGCAGTTCAGATATAGGTCATCAAGTATAAGGTTACAGATCTTCTATGAGCTGTTGATCATTACTAGTGGATGTCTGAGAGTGTAGTAGGGATTCATCAGAATCTATACATACAAAGGAAGTATGTAGAAAAATTCAGATGTATGTAGGGAGGCACAGATGTTACAGTAATATTCATAAAGTAAACAGCCCTATTCTTGATCTCCAGCACTGCACGTAATCATTTATATTATCTGTTGGAGTCTGGCATATTTCCAGCCTGTGGCAATTAGTGTTCTCCTAGACATTGCTCAGCCACAACCCAGAGCCTGTTTCCAACAGCCAGGATAATTGAGGCCATTCTTAGCAAATTGTATACTACTGTATATTTTTCTCAAGGTTGAAGAGTTGACCTAAGCCCATTTTGTTTACAAGCATAGTCATAACTTAGCACAGCATAGCACAGGAATGTCACAATGAGCAGTGGGACATCTACAGCAATTAATAAGGAGGACTGAGAGAGGATGAATTTATTTGCCCACCAAAGTGAATTTGAGGGCAGGGTTTGTCAGCTGATAAAACACATTAATTTTACACTTTTTAATAACTTCCTTCTTACTAGACACTACTTTAGTTTCCTAATTCCTAGTAGCACTAACCACAAGACATCTAAAAATAAGTGCCCTATAATGAGGTAACATTTCAGTTCTTGATTGACAAAGCAATATTTCAGGAAGGAAGAGTTAGAAAACTCATTTTCAAAGTAAAAGGAGAAAGCTAAATTTACAGCTAACTTTATGAAAGTCACATACGAATTTCTATTTGTATTACTTAATGCATATCATGTGATAAACCTAAAAGTTAATTCATTTTCTCCTTAAAGAGGACATAATTTTAAGTTTCTCTGATTCCTGAAATCTTTCTTATATAATTTGTTACTGCAGATGTCCTAACTTAGGCATTGCATGAAAATATACTGAGGAAGAAAACATGTAGAGATTCTGAGAGAGTTATTATGCATATGAATTCTTAATGACATTCTCCAAACAGAAGTCCATTTTCAAGGTCTGAGAGATGAAAATTCTACCATAAGTTCCCACACATAAAGAAAATGCTTATGTTCAGATCTCCTTTTCCATATTTTATTTCTTCCTCAAACCTGCTGCAATCACTTGTTTCCAACAGAGTATAAAGTAATTAATCATTGATTTGAGGGTGTCAAATATTTCACCATATGTCCATTGCTGTTTTATCTAAGAAATGCCAATCTCCATAGAAACTTCTCTTTGAGTAGAGCACAAACACGAGTGTCAATAACCTCTTCCGATGGTGGATTTTACATACCTAACATATTTCTCCTTTTTGGGACAGTAAATAGTCCTACTGGAAATAAATTTTGCCCTTTGGCAGAGAATATCACCTGAGTTCTATTTTTGGGGGGAGGAGGGAGGGAAGTAAGTTATTATTATTTGTTTATTTTTATTTGCAAGCTTAGTTTCTGAGTTTTATTCATAAATTTTCATAACATATATAAGAGGTTGTAGCCGTTTGAAAAACAAGGCTTTTGAAGGGGGGTGTAAGAGAGCAATCCACTTACCTGATTTAAAATTCAATTTTCCTCAAAAGCCGTTTCGGGAAGGAGAGTTGCCCTCGGCCGGGCCGGAGCGGGGATGGGACCGGGGCCAGGGCCAGGTGGCGGCTCATCACCCCAGGCTCCTGGGAGCATGGGGGCTGATCGCTGGCCATTGCCGTGCATGGCCCCGGGGCCGTCTTGTGCAGTGTAGCCCAGACGGCTTCTGTTCCTGCCCACTGCCCCCTTCCCTGCGAGGTGTGCGGCCAGGACCGTCCCTTCCTGCACGGGCACAGTGGCTTCCCGGGGCGAGCATCAGCCTGGGGGCATGGCTACGGAGAAGCCCCAGCGTCCCTCCAAGGGGTGGCGGCTCCTCACCCCCACCAAAGAGCACGGGCAGCAGCACGCAGCCCCGGGTCAGCCATGGCCGGGAATTTCAGCGCCACAGCTGCTAACGGACAGTGGTGCCCTGGCACCATGTTGGTGCTGTGGCATTTCTGAGGTGCTGCCGCCATGAAAACAAAGATAGCGCCTAACAACTGAAACTCATGAGTTCTTCGACGAGAAAACACCGGAAACTGAGGTGGGGCCCGACTGGCTGGACGGATGGGAAGCCAGCTGGACCAGGAAGAAGGCATCGATATTCACGCAAGACAGAGAAGGCTTAAAAGTTGAGGCACAGCCCTGCCCTGCTGTCTTTTTCGGCTGCCACTGGGAGGAGAAGGATCAGAGCCCCGGTGTCCAGCGCCTGCANTTTTTTTCCCTTTTTGTGTGTTTTTTTTTTTTTTTCTTGTGTGTTGGGGGGGTCCCTCAATGTAATTCCAGGGTCTCCTGTGGGTTATTCCTTCCTCCAATTTAATTCCCCTGGAATAAATTGTTCACCTGCTGAAAAATTCTATTCAGTTTGCTGTCACTTTTATTGAACCTGCCCCCTGAATGCTAAAAGGTGGATCAAACCACCACAGAGGTATAGATTTTGGATCTCCAGTCTGAATTAAATCAGTCTCTATTACTTTCAGAGGACCTAAATTACAATTTGAATAGTGATGAAATTTCCTTGCTACTGTCATCCTGAACTATTTCTCTTACTTTACATCATAATATTACATTTCATTTCATCTTTTTCTCATAAGTGCTCATGAGACAATAACTTTACAGTATCAAATAGCAAGAATTATCCAGCTGATTAATAAAGGTAAACAAGCTGTATTTTAAACATAGTCTTCACAAACACTATTGCATTTAAATCAGATACCACAATGTCTACTTATTCAGTGGTTCAGTGAATCATGTTGTACATGATGTGCTTCCCAGCTTGCACAAATGACAACTCAGGCCTCCCCCACTTGGTTAGTGGTAGTATAATTTCATAGGAGAGCTAAAATATCAAGGTGACCTTTGTACTATGCATACAAAACACGTAATTTTAAACTCCTTAACCATTCTGCATTATGTCACTGTGTTCAGCATAACTGTGGAGCACAATGGGTGGTACTCATGAAAGATGATGGACATGATACTGTTTTGACTGTGCTGACTTTATGTTCTTGAAAAAACAAAAGTCATACATGGTTAGAATAATTTTCAAATTTCAGAGGTTGATGTAATGTTTTCCAAGTCTGAAAAAACTAATTTTACATACCTAAGAATCAGATAAAGAATTTTAAAGATCAGTATGTTATAGGAAAATATTGTTTGCATATAAAGTTATAAATGTAGTATCATGCCAATTTCTATTAATTCTGTGAATATATATATATGTATATATATAAATGATTTATCACTTCTTTATTCTGATTAGGTTAAAAAAGTCTTCTAAGGTATTCATTTGTATGCTAAAGACAGACAGACAGATGTATACACTTACACAGAGATATGTAGGGCATTTAGCATATTATGTAACAGATATGCTTGCAAATCAAAGTATGAATTTGTATTCAAATTGCTTCCATTGACTGATATTTAGTTACATGTAATGAATAAAACATAGAATAATAAAATTTAGCTCGGAAGAGACCTCTAGAGGTCACCTAGTCCAGCATCCTGCTCAAAATCCAGTTGGATTAGGTTGCACAGGACCCTATGCAGGCAAGGTTAGGTTTTGGTATGTCAGTAAGGCAAAGCTCTGCCCTTTTTGGTGCTTTTTGCCCCTGCTAAGTTGGCTTAGCATCGTATGTATGTACTTAGGTGGGGGTTGGTCTCTTCCACCAGGCAACAACTGACAGAACATGAGGACACTGTCTCAAGCTGCATCAAGGCAGGTATAGGCTGGATATTAGGAAACAGTTCTTGATGGCAAGAATAATAAAGCACTGGAATAGTCTGCCCAGGCTGGTGGTAGAGTCACCATCTCTGGACATGTTTTTTAAAAAAAAAAATCAATACTCTCTTTGGTGATCTACTGTCATTTCAAATATTCTGTTGTAATGATATTTTTCCTCACAGTAAGGAGCTGGCTACTCAGCAAACAATGCCACTGTGTTTATGTCAAGTATAGGCAGAGAACACTGTTAAATGTGAAACTGGCTGACTGACAAGACATCTGGCACATCGAAAACTACAACAGTTTCTTTTGCCCTAAATGGGACACAGAAAAAAGCATTGTGCATTGCTAAGGAGGCCATATGGTCTGTCTGCCTTAAAATACCATGCCAAGTATTTTGGCACATCTGTGCATAAGTGCAGCTTAATTTAACTGTAACATTTGGGCTCTTTTTTTCTTGCACCTATTCTGTATCCACTGTAATCAAGGCATCTCCCTGTGTGTGTATCTCCTCCTTTCTGACATTGAAAAAAGGGTCACACAGCTTAGCAGCCTTCCTGTGTGGAAGTCTAGACTTCCACTGTTATCTTTTGCTTTTTTTGTCAGTTGAAGTAAGTCAAACATTGAATGTAACTCTTTCTTGTGTGAACCAATGCTATTAAAATGAAAACAGACCTTCTCGTTATATGTACAATTTAAGTATCAGACATGAAGTCTAAGGGTGGCATCTGCCTATCATCCTTATCCAGACAGACCAAAAGATGCTGTGATATGCTTCTCAATGTATATAACCTGGAGCAATACATATCCCCAGCAGAACACCTACACACAATCTTCAGTTTGATCCTACACCAGTCACGCTTCATGAGCATACATATTGCTTTATAATAGTCCTTCTCTTCAGCAGCATTTAAATCACCAGCAGAAATTTCTTGGCTACAAGCATTCACAGAATTTTTTCCACTTCAGGAATTAAAAGACAGAAAAGGGAACAAAAGGATGGCCTGAAAAGAGGCTCAGATGCTCACAGAAACATCCTAAAGAGGCATTACTATTCCCAGAACAACCAATCTGTTCTTTTTTCCTTGTAACACAAAAGACCAGAAGTGCAACATGAACCAGACCTAGCAATGCCAAGAAAGCTGACCTTTTCTTTCCTGCAACCTAAGTCAGGCAAGTTTCATACTGCTGTATTGCACTTTGGAGGTGTTTAAGGATACAGTTTCGAACCTCAGGTTGTTACAAATTGCACTCACCAAAGAGAGTATTTATTTTAATGCATGAGGAATTTTAGATATTATACTAAAAAAATGGTTTATTAAATAATTTTAAAATTACATGTCTTAAAAATCTGAAATTTTAAATGTGTTGTAGTTGCAGAAGATTACTTTTATTCCAAAGGAAGCAGTAGGAGAGATTTTCACCATATCTTCCCAAAATAAACATGGTAAAGTTTAAGCCTAAAACACAGCAGCTGTCTTTTTATTCATTTCATATTGCACTCTCATCCATCTCTAAGTAATACTGTCTTGCTATTCTCTCTGCTCTTTCATTTTGCATCCTGGGTTTGTTTATTTGTTTGTTTTCCAGTTAATTTTTCTCTCATTTCTGCTTCATTATCCATAGCACTCTTAAATGCAACATAAATGATGGAATTTCAGTATAATTTTCAAACCTGTTGTGGGAAAGTAATTAAGCAAGATATGTTTCTACATTACTAACCGTATAACTATACAAACATTAACAGCATATCGATATTGGAGAGTGACACTTATATATAATGGGAAAGAATAAACCTCAACACAAAAATCTTGTGTCTGAAACATAAGACAAGTAAAGATAGACCCTAAAGACAAGATAAGTTTCAAAGAACACAAACAGAACTAATCAATAATGTAGATATGTTCCTTTGGAAAGCTTTCTTTACCCTCTAAGTTTCTAGTGTGAATGTGTAACCTAGTGAGGTGACACTGGAAGCAAGAAAAAATTGTAGCCAGAGAGTACATTGTCCAGCATTTCCACAAGAATGCTAAGATCTTTACTAAGACATTATATATCTTTTTTTTATTTGTTTGTTTCTGTAGTGAAAATTATTAAGAATATGTACAAAAGAATCAATATAGGAAAAAAACCCTTCTGGAGTTAAGCTGGAGTTAGGTGTGGAAAGGACATTCTCTGTCATAAAGTTTTAAAGTTATAATTTTGTTCTATCTCATGTGACCAACAATACAAGCCTTTTCTACAGGCCCATATCAGATTCCTTTTTAAGACTAATAAGGTTTATTTTCACTTGTTATTCTTTTGGAATATCATATTCTTCCCAAAGTTATGCATTTTCTTATAATTTTCAGCCCATAATTATTCTAGGTACATATTTGTACATCTGGTCATGTGTTGACATCTTTTTTAGATTTTATACCTCTTTTTCTTCCCTGGAGTTTGCCTACCCGATGTATTTATATGGAGAAATCCCCTTACTGTCTTCTTTGTTTTGCTAAGCTAAACAAGCAATCATTCTATCAGAAACATTTCAATGATGGCACCACTATTATTTTTGATCCCCTTTCCAAGAGATGTTGTCTTTCAAAACAAACTGAAACCTCAAATTTCGAACAAGGAAACCAAGTTCATTTATGATGTATCTAGAGTATTTTTATAGACTTAAGATCTACAATTTCAAGCTGCTAAAGTTTAGATATCAATTGCCGTTAAT
>VXBA01003488.1:130-102057 GCA_013399895.1 Serilophus lunatus | reverse complement strand
AAAAAAAAAAAAAGGCCTTTTAGTCATTTATCTCTATATCTATTTATATTTCATAGAATTCATATGTATGAGCACAATAGATACGTGAGTATTCAAATATACATATACACAGCTATATATGCATGCATATGTATCCATAGAAACATACCCATATATAGATTCTCATCTGATTTTCATGTTGTCATCCATAAGGAATGACTAGGGAGTACTTCTCAAAAGAGTCAGTGCCACATCATTGCTTATGTGCTGCTTCACAGCAAGGGTCAAAGTGAAATATGTTTCAGCTTCTCAAGGATGGCTTCTGCCAAGAAAAGTGGATGTGTCCTTTGCATGAGGATGGATCTGGTGTACAGTAAGCCCTGGAGAGTCATACAGATTACTCCAGTTCTCATTAGAAGGAGGTATCTATCTAATACAGTTGCCAAGCTAGAGGTCTTTAAGCTGTTAACCAGTCTTGGATTTTAGCTTAAGTGATAAACAATGAGAGCAGTGAGTACAATGTTACAGTGAAATTTCAGGCATGCTTTGCTGTAGAACATTGTTGTTGTCTATGATAACTAATCATTCTCTAAGATCTTATCTGAAGTAGTTGGAGAGCAACAAAGTTTATCATGGGGATAGTTTTACAAGTATCGAAGAATTGTGAGAATGTTTATGAAGCTCTTCCAGTAAACAGGTGATGTTGAAATCATATATATATAGTTATGCATATTAGCACACATATGATGATCTTAGAAGTCTTTTCCAACCTAAATGGTTCTATGTCTCTATGTCGTTATATCTGCTACACTCACATAGAGTTGCTGGGCAAATTGTGACAAGTAAGAACCTCACTCAATACTATATCTTACTGATATTTAACTGTGAACAATTCTCATTTTCATAAGTTGCTGCATGCAGATATTTGAGAAGTAGCTTATGTGAATGATTTCGGGTCTTGGCCTTTTGGAAAATTCATTCTTGTCTTTTCATATAATATATTGACCTCCTGCATTTGATTGACTTTCATAGAAGTGTATAATTGCTTTAAAAAAGTTATGTGTAAATACATGTTCACAGCAGCCCTTTGATAGTTGTTCTGTCTTGGAAAAAGTACAAAGGGCTATTCGAACATTCTTGCAAACATTCCTGGAAAAAGTTCTGCCATGACTATTCTTTAAATACGGTGATGGTAACTCTTCTGTCCAGGAACATTCTTTTAAATCAAATGTTATTCGCTTAAATTTGAAGAGTGAGATAAAGAATTATGCAGAAGAGTTAGGCTGGTTTTATTTGCTGCAATTCTGACATTCCATGGGCATAACTGTATATTAGCCAGGTAGCTACACAGAGACTGTAATATCTTTATAACTCTGCTTTTTGTACCAATGAATTCATCCTGTTTGTTCATTCCATTTTAACACTGCTAGTCTGATTTCTGGTCTGGCTTTTCCAGACTTTTGAAGACTTTTTTTCTAAACAATAGGAAAGAGAGAAGTTTTTATACTGTATAGCACAGAGGAAATGTACTGTTTTATAAGCTTATATTTCCTATTCTATTGTTTCTCTGCATGGTATTATATACTAATTCTACTATTTCTATAACATTATGACATATGGTTCATCTATTGCTAAAGGGCTCCTGACGTAAAATCTGAGACTATGCATTGCAGCACCTTTTCATGAAGAGCAGCTGTCCTTCAGAACAGGGTAAATTTGATAGAGCAGATGACCACGGATGCATACCTTGAGTACTTAAGACTCCTGTTACCAATGACATAATTCTATGTCCAAAGCCGACCACGTAATTTAGCGAAGCTGTTCATAACTGTTAATAACATTCTTGGCAGAAATGTAGAGGTCTGATGAGAACATGCTCCTCTACTTCTGGAAAAAAATACTGAAAAAGCTCCCTATGTACTGAGAGGTAGTTTGTTGGCTGAGTTTAGCAGGAGGGAAGCCTACATTTAATCAGTTCTGCCCTCATTACTGCATTCACTGGAAATTACCATAGTTAGCTGCAGGGGACAAGAAGATAATTTTTCCAGCCAAGAAAAGAAATAAAGCACTGACACCCCCCAAGATTATAACATTGCAATATGATTATATAAGAAGAATAACCATCTCAAAAATAGGACAGAAAAATTTAGTGGGTCTGAAAAGAAGTAAAACTAAACACAAAAGATTAGAAAATATATTGGGGTTTATGCACCCTTTCCCAGTTCTGAAACCAAATTCTTTATGGAAATACCTATTATGAATTTGCATCTGTATTTTTTAAATAATTTTCTATATGCTTTATATTCTTTTACGTTACCATTTACACACACTGTTCAGCACTTCATTAAAAAAGGCACTTACAGATATTGTTTGTATCAATTTCCAACAGGCTGGAATGCCTGAAGCTCTGCACTCCATTGGGTAGACACATAATAGTGTATTTTAACTTCTACCTGAAGTAGATAACCCAAAGATTTAAAATGCCTTTGGCATCAATCTATTGTTAAAATGTGCTTTTAAGATAGGAGAATTTAAAAAGAGTCATGCCAAATAAAGTTCAGGATTTTTGAGATAATAATAACATTAAATCATAAAATCTGTCTTTGGATTTTTTTTTCTGTATCTTGACAAAAGCAAGTAATTTCAGAGTTAAGGTTGAAACTAATATTAAAATTTCATAGTACTACACACATTAAGGGAGTTTGAAGAGTCCCCTTTTTAGGGACATAGATGTCTCCAAGGGAAACATCATAAATAGGAAAGAGAGTACCTTAAGGGAATAAGGTGGAGAATAATTTCTTTTTTCAAATGAAGTATTCATGGACTTACATGTATGTATACAAATACAAGGGATTTGGGTAACCCAGATGAGCTACCAGTAGTGATTACTTCGAGCTGTACAAATCTGATTCCGATGCCATATGCCCCAAAATTTAAGTCTTCAGATGTTACTTCTGGGGTCAGTTTCATCAGTAACAGTACAGAAGCTAAATGGCAGATGGCCTGAGTTAGGGATCATAACTAAGGCCATATGAGAGTTTAACTAAAAGTATTTCTTTAAGGAGATATTATATAGAAGAAATAAAGGAAAGACAAAGAAAATGTTGCTAAGTTACCCAGCATACTATTCAGCTTTTCCTTTGTAACAACTGCAGTGTTATTGCAAAAATATGCCTTTTATGAATACTTTATTTTGTTGAAACTGTATGTTCCCCTCTTGCTATGGTGTATATATCACCTGCTGCTAGACACCACCTAACCACTCAGTGTTAGGTGTGAGGATTATGTCTCTATGCACATGGGATGAGCTAATGCTCTCCTCTTCCAGATAGGAGTAGCCTACCTACTTCTGTCCCCATGCCCATTATTAATTGTAATTGCCCATTATTATTGCCTATCATTATTGTACTACTCTAAGTGGCCACCTCCAGGATTTGCCTCCTCTTCACAAATTTGTCCATACACCACCCAAAGGACTGTTGCCAGAGAGCTCTCACAGGGCAGGATCCTTTGCTAAGGCAATCGGGGTCTCATAAGTCCTGAAGAAGAACAACACAGTCTCTGAAACAGTCCTGATTTGAAGAACACAGCGTCCTGATATGCATTTGGTCTGCAGTCCTGTCAGGCTGGTATGACCTATTCTATACAGATCTATTCAGGGGTGAGTGACTTTATCTGGATTTTTTTTTTTTTTCAGCTGGACCAGACCAAGACTTTTTTTCAACATGGTCTGATGCCACTGGATTTGCACACAATCTTGTGCATAGATAATAAATCATTATCACAGTGACAGAGAAACCGTCACTTCTACGACACTGTCATATGCTAAGGATATGTACTTGCTGTCAGACAAAGCATGAGTTCCTTCAAACAGACTGCTCTTGTTTCCAACTATGTTGGGCCATTCTGCTCTTGCTTTGTTTCTTGGAAGTGATCTCTCTGTACCTGCATGATGAACAACCAGAGCAATCCCTGATATAGCACTTATAGGCTTTAGGGTCTATTTATCTGGAGATCTCTTTGTGGACACACATCTGTCTACTTATTCATTTCTGTAAGATTTGTCTACCTATTTATTTCTGCTACAAACTGATTCTTCTCATATTAATTTATTCTTTGATTTCTCTGTTGGACCAAGACATGATGTCAAGGGATACTTATTACTGCTTCAATGCAAAGCCCTCTGCCTTATTTCATTAGATGATCAGAGATTCTTCTCATGAAGACAATCCTTCCCTACTCTACCTTAACTCAAGCTGTAAGACATGAGATACCTCAAAGCTCACAACCTTAAGTGTCTATGATTCCTCTGGGTTCCATGTGGGTATCTTCTGAGTAGAATTATTTTACAAGCCTGGTTAAGATTTCTTATTATTGGTTCATAACACACCCAAAGAAATGAGAAGATTCCCACAGGCTGCAGTAGTTGTGCTCTTGCAGAATGACACTATAAGCTTTATGCAGATGATGCAGCGGAAACGTATGAGACCTGATGGAATATAGCATGACTATTGTCACAACCACTGCCTACGTGACCTCTAAGACACCTTCTCACTACATCCATCAGACTTGTTCCTGGAGCTACCTAACCAATCCCGGGGTTAGAGAGGGATGAGACTTTGTCATCCTATCCAGAGGGGAGACCAGGAATGATCCTACAGACATGCAGGATTACGTTTAGAGAACAGGACCTTGATGTGCAACAGGGGCCGGTCCAAGCTCAGAGTGTAAGTGTGTCAGTCTACAATGGGCAAAGTTGTAACCGAAATTGTAAGACAGCAAAAACCCGGGAGGGGCTCTTCTCTGGTGGTTTTGGCCAGAGCACAGTTAATTTTCTTCACAGTGGCTGGTATGGGACTGTGTTTTGGATTTTTTTGCTGAACACAGTGACAATAATAGGCAATAATTGCTGGGTAGTGCTTACACGGAGCCAAAGCCTTTTTTTGCTTTCCTTACTGTTTCATTGTCAAGGAGGCTGGGGATGCACAGAAAGCTGGGAGGAGACACAGCCAGTACAGATGATTCCAGCTGACCAAAGGGATGTTCCATAGCATGTAATGTCATGTTCAGTATATAAAGTTGGGAAGAAGAAGGAGGAAGAGGGGGGACATTAGGAATGGGTGACAGCTTTTGTCTTCCCGAGTTAACATTATATGTGATGGGGCCCTACTCTCCTGGAGATGGTGAACACATGCTGCCCAATGCAAGCAGGGAAATTAATTCCTTGGTTTGCTTTGCTTGTGAGCACAGTTTTTGCTTTCCCTATTGAACTGCCTTTACCTCAACCCATGAGTTTTCTACTTTTTACCTTTCAAATTATCTCCCAAATCCCAGTGGTGATGGAGTGAGAGAGCAGCCGACTGCTACCTGGCTGCTGGTGGGAGTTAAACTAGAACATCTCCCTGCACTTTTCCTGTATCCTATTTTCCGTATGTGTTTAGGTAATTATTTTAAAGATTTAAACCAAAACATCATGACTGCAATTGTGACAGACTCCTGTTTCTGTGGCTCAGACCTAAATACATAATCTTTACAAATGCCTCTGGTTACTTTCTCATGGCATATTTTAGTTTTTGCCAGAAAAAATTCCGAAAATTCACAAAGAAAAATTAAAGGCATGATGGAAAATTAACTAACTTCAAAGATCTTTGAGCATTTTCTACATATTTGAAGTAAGTTATTATTCTAATTGATTATCTGAATGAAAAGCCAAATGCAAATAGGTTCATTTCTAAAACAGTGCAAAAATGGGAGGCATTACAGACATTAGTGAGGATATAGGAAAAAAGACAAAGTGACAAGAGAGTCTTTAATTCTAAAATGTCTGCAGGTAACAAACAAATGCATTCAACATTTGTAAGTGCAAGTTAATGTGTCTGGGAAAAAAATAAACTTAGATACAAGTATTCAGTAGAAGAAATAGCATATTTGTAGACCAATAAAGCATAACATTCTTTGGGGAGACAGTGGGCAACCAAATAAATATCATCATGTAATCTAAAAAACGCTGAAAAACGAAGACAAGACAGTATGAGGCTAGATTTGCAAGTACAGAAAATGTTTTATTCATTTTCCAAAATGCTTTCTCTGTCATTTTTGTTATTCTCAGGTGAAGGTCTTTTTCTATAATGAGAAGAAATTAAAAATAAAATATTTGGTTAAATACTTAGTATATTTATGCCAGGAAGATACTTATATGTATAATATGTAACATGTTATAATATGTGTTTCATAAAAGATGTTATAAATTATGGATAACACAATTATGTGATTTGATATAAAATAATAGATTTACATATGCAATGAAAACTACATACAACAGAACATCAAATTATGTATATAATATCCATTTTTATGCTATATAACACTAGCTGCACTGAAGGAATTTATCAGGTGAATTTTCTTAAAGTTCTCAAGAATTTTGCTGTGTCATATTGTGGTGATGCATTGTCCTCCACCTGCCCAGGCCACCCTATGATCTGAGACACACTGCAAATTTAAACAATCCATGTTTAGTCTAACACTAAGCAATTTGAGATACCACTAATGAGAAGGTAACAAGCCTTGTCAGAGTAAAGTTATATCTAGACATAATTCGTGGAGAAATAAGAATGATTAGCATGTGGAAAAAAAGACCACCACTGTGTAATTAATTGTTACTTTTTTTCACTAGAGTTTGAGTGATCTGGAGGTGAAGAAGTCCTAGCCTTATAATCTGTCATGGGTTCAGTGAGTCTTACCTACTGGAGTCATAGCTAAAAAACAGAAGGCTTCAGTTTCATACTTATCTACAAATACCTATTATCTCTCAGAGGAAATAAGGGTGGGATAATCACTTCAACAGCTTTTCTTCTGACACAGTTCCTTGGAAAAAAGGGGTTTGAAAGGTTACACTCTTGAGTGTTGAATGAATATGTGTATGTATGTTTGCATGTGTGCATCTACTGATTCACTTTTCTCTTTTTTTCTAACCTTTTTTTTATTTGTATCCTCTTTTCAATCCAGCATATCAAATGTTATGTCAGATGCTTTTAGATTAAAAAAGTAGGAGTATACATAGTTGGAAGGAAGGCTTTAGTAGTAAAAAACAGTGTACTTAGCAAAAGAGAAAAGCAAAACAATTGAAAATGTCAGAAAAGTCTATTAAATAGTATGTGATCAATAAAAAATCCCCTGAGGTTAAGTAATACGACTTGTTTCAGAATGTTCTAAGCCATTAATGTGTTTCAGTTCTTATTCATTCTATTATTTTAAATAATTTGAAAAATCATGTGCAATTTTATAAGGTACTTATGATTCCTGCAAATCATACACTGCAACAGAAATGGCAAATAGGCATTGTTGTGGAGCCAAATTTCAAATCGTTTGTCAAGTAGACTTGCTCCACTCTGCTGTCTTTATAGATATTTTAATCTGATATCTCTGTCAGATTGTAATAACTGTTTTTGATATCACAAGAAGGTGGACATAAATAGTTAACCGTTTCAGCCTAACCCTCACTTGTAGATGCTCTGGGTGAAGAAGTAAATATTTTCTATAATTTCAACGGCCTGCCTTTTCCCCTTATTTGTAATTACTGAAATTTCTCATTCCTTGTTCTGTGAGGTAGACAAGCAAAAGGAAGATATCATTTATTTCTTTCTTCCTACTTGTATAAATGAGGAAATTCTAATCACTAGGGACAATTTTTCCTTCATCTTCTAATGTATTTAAGTCAATGTCTTTGAAGACTTGACAGGATTCAGCTAATTCTGGAGCCAGATTGTTCTGACTACTAGTACTATGTAAAAAAACATGCCTCTGACTTTAGTTGTTTTATATGTTCTCATTGACTTCAGTTAAATATGTTAATTTCATAACAATTTGATCAGTTTTCTCAACATATTTTTCCTCAAATTTCAGTTCTACGCAATACTTTATACGGTTCTACTGTTCTTGTCAATAATAGCTAAAATGGATATCAAAGACACATTTGGCCCTTAAAAGGTGCACTGCAGTGCAGCTTTTAACTCCATACAGCATCACCAACATGTATAGAGAGTTCTGGCCAAAATCAGAACTTGTTAAGTTTAGCATCATGGACGTCAGTCAGTCAGTATTATGTGTCTAGATGTGACCGCATAGATCCTACCCTCACAAATAGCTTGCATCTAGGTTACCCCAGTTTATATGTAATGTTAAACTGCCACTCCAAGTCAAAGTCCCTTTTAGCAGGCAGCCAAGACTATAGAAAACAATTAGAAGCATTGCTACTCAGCTGCTGACATTTGAGATCCTTAGGCAGCCATTCAGGGAGCTCACCCTGTGTAAAAGTCACCAATATTTTAAAAAATGAAATAACAATATTTTAAAAGAAAAAAGTCAGGCTCCGTTCCTTCACCTAGCTCACAATACTGCCATGTTCAAGGAGAAGGAAATCATGAACCAGAAATACCAACTGGGAGTAGTACACACTGTCTCCTAACAACTCATTTCAATTTTAATACTACAACATTAGTTATATAAAAACTCCAACACTGGAGCTACGAGCTCACCGAAGGGTTTTACTCTAAAAACATGCAGGCTCCAATAATATTTACCCTCTGGACATATTACAAAAGCTTTCATTTCTTTTAACACTTTAAGAGAGAATACAAAGGAGAAGATGCTGCACATGTTTTCTCAGGAGGTACTTTTACTGGCTAACTTCAAAAAATAAAGGTTTTTGGCAAAATTTTAAAGGGTCACATGCAACCAAAATAACGCATTCCACAAAGCATTGACTTAGCACATGCTAACCCGTACAATTTATAAAAATCCAGCCCATCTGGCCCTAAGTTACCAAAACTTAAAAGAAGATAAAGGAGTCTAGAAAACGGAGAGTTCAAACATGTGGACATCTCATGTCTTCATTTTTCTCAGCTCTGGCTCCCTGTGGCCACCCCTCCCATGTGGGATTTCCAGGGGGAGATGTGGGGTGGTGATCTCACTGTACTACCCAATCTGATGCTGGGTTAGGGGTCCCAGGGGGCATGATGTGGGCTGTGTTCTCAAGAGTCCAGAGTCTTGCAGCTTCTTCTGGGTTGCCCCAGGACACTTGCATCCAGTTATCAAGTTATATTGGCCCATATTTAAAGCAAAACTAATGAGAATATTGAGAACAACCCATATTAATATTGTTTCAAATACCCAAAAGTGGCCTCCAAATCTTAATCTCTGTTGAAAATTGCTGTTCCATAATGAGAATGCTAGCTTACAAATAGAAAATTATGGTTCTTGTTTTTGGTGACTTTAGATCCATGAGAAAACTAGTCTTTGTTTTAGAAGGTAAATAATACCAACTAGGTCAATTTAAAAATTTTGGTAACCCTTAATCAAATTCCCAAGGACTTCTTCTGTTTTTTATTCATATTACATAAAATTGCTCAGAGAAAGAAATATGTTTATATTGTCCTAGAAGCTATTTTGTCTTTAGGAAAACAACAATTTAATAGACAATATCAATAGTTTTTATAAAGATCTCTTCAGAGAGGATAGGACAAAAAAATTCAATTTTTGTCTTGATCTTCCCATTTATATAGAATCATTGTTTGTTTGGGTTTTTTGACAGAGGCAATGTCCTTATTTAAGAAAAAAAAAAAAAAAGGCAAAAATTTTGTGCACATATTACATAGCAATATTTAAATAATTTTAAAAGACACTATGTATGCTTTTAAATGTTCCAGAACTATCCTACGTCACAGGACGAATATAGTGTGTTAATAATCATGCAGTAAGTCATGGAGGCAGAACTAAACTCTTGGTGTATCTTATTCTTACATTTTCTGTCAGAATTAAGAGCTCTTTTCATGTTGCCTGTGTGGGTTTCTTTAAGCATATGTGGGATATTTACATGTCCTAGCATCCCTGTCAGTTAATCAGCTCCTTAAGTTTTATCTTGGTTTTCCGTTTGATCTTTGGGCTTCCTCCTAGCTAACAGCTGTTTGGGGAGTATTTCCCTTAAATACTGAGGACAGAAACTAAATTTTCTTTAAGGATTCTTCCTTTATCTATTTTCCTTAGGCCTTCTGCTAACATAGATTAAAAGCAGTAATCTAATTTATGGGCTTTCTACAGGCTTACAGAGAGGAAGACTATAATAGGATATTAGTGTTTTCCTCATATGCAAATGCAGTGAAATGAGAAGATTGATTTTTCTTTCTTTAGCACATTTTTTTTTTCCAATACATGTTGTAGGAGGAAAGCTATTTGATACTGTAATTTTGTATGATTCAGAGCTATGACTCACCTGGAACTCAACTCTAAAAATCTTCTTACTTACAAGACTGTTGTTTCTATACCTAGTGAAATCTCTAGATTTGAGGTACATGTGAGAAAGAAAAGCTGTAGGGTAGGCCCAAGGGATTTTTTTATTTTACTTTTATCTTTATCTTTGTTTCAGAACACAAGTACTTATTTAGGAGTACTTATTTTAGCACTTATGCTACCAGTTTCTATAACAGCCATTTCTGTGGCAGGATGCTGAAACAGTTAATGTTGAAGAAACAGAAAACACACAATATATTAAGACATAAAAACCCATAAAATGCTGCAATTAGAAAAAGACCAAGCAATAAAATCCTTTTTTGTTGCATCTTTCTGTAAATGTGTGTGCAGTTTACTTTTTCTCCTTCAGGAAAAGCTAGTAACTAATCTTAATTACATTCCTTAAAAAGACTGTTATGGAAAAGCAAAGTGTATTAAATGAAGCAGACTATCACATTCTTTCATGGGAACAAAGAAGCATTAGCCACAGTTCATCAAAATGTTCTAGTCTGTACCATATTATGTTGTAATGATTAAAATAAATTTTGGTATGTGCTTAATAGAACCATAGAGGTCATGTTAAGGGTAATAGTACAGAAAAATTGTGATAGCCAGACTAAAAGGAAGTATAATCTCATAGATCAGGCACTGAAATGAGATCTGGAAGACTGCTTCCGTATACATTTATTCAACTGTGTAAAACTGTTCAAAACTAAAAGACATCTCCATGTCCTTTTCCATTTTGTTTGTGTTTGCTTTGATGCAAAATCTATTTGCATGGAAAATTTCAGCAATGACTGAGCAAGCTTCAGGCAGTACATTTTTACAACTGTCCATGTTTTTAAATACAGAATACTAAATTGTTATATAGCCTTTTACACTGCTGTTGTCCGTTACATGCATTGTGTACATGTGAACTACTTGTCCTCTCCAGCAGGTTTCTAATAAGTTCTCATTCATCTTAACTCTGCAGACCATGGGCTAGCAAAAACTGGACTGCACTTCTTAAAACTGAGTTCATGAGTAGCTTGTCAAAATTCTTCCATAGTTTGAGCATAGGGTAGGCTGAGATCCCTATTCCACTATAGTCACACATCATGGGATAGAGAAACAACCCCCTACAGTTGAAACTCCGTTGAGGAGATCCCCTCTCCCTGGTCCTGCTGACTTTAAGACAGACCAGTGCAGGTAGGATGGGGAGGATAGAAAAGTGTCAGTGGAGATATAGGACATGAGCAAGAAAGAGGGATGACAGGGGCTCTAAATGGAGATTTATTTCTTATTTCCCTCCTACATCTCACTCCACCCAATTCCCCTGTCCTCAATTGCCCCAGAGTATGTGGAAGCAGTTATAAAATCCAGGAACTGCCCAAGTAATGCTACATTAGTGAAAATGCTGCTGTTTATTTGCCTGTACCTTGAAGACAGCTCTGACTGATAGGCAACACTTTCCTTTGAGTATTATAGTCTGTACAGAACTAACAGTGAAATCTAAAAACACTGCTAGAGGGAGAACACAAAGAATGAATATTTTAATAAAGGGCTATTTGCTGGTGTGACTGTAAAACTTCACCCTTACACTTTTTTCTCCAGTTATGATGAACAATTCTACAGTCTATGCACTCTGACTTCACATAGGTTCCAGAGCTTTCCCCTCTGAGATATCTCCAAACTAATCCAGAAGCAGATTATTTTGTGTTTTGCAGGGCAGTGTACACTTGCATAAATAATTTTATCACTAAACATTTATTTTTAGCCACAATAGTATATATTAAAGAAATTTGGGAGTCCAGTGTTACAGCAAATATCTAGAAACTTCTATTGATGCAGAAGTTCATTTAATGTAATTTCTTTTAAATTGCTTCACCAACACCTATTCTGCCATTTAATTTCACTAGCAATCAACCCATGCCTAATAAGATCATGGATCAGATCCTCCTGGAACTAACATCAAAACACATGGAAGAATGCGATATGATTAGCGACAGCCAACATGGCTTTACCAAAGGCAAATCATGCCTGATTAATCTTGTGGCCTTCTACGGTGCAGTGACTGCATCAATGGACAAGGAAAGAGCTACCGGCATCATCTACCTGGACTTCTGTATGACCTTAAATATGGGGCCCCACAACATTCTTGCCACTAATTGGAGAGGTATGGGTCTGATAGATGAATAAAAAATTGTTTGGATGGCTTCTTCCAAAGAGTTAGTCAATAGCTCAATGAAGGGAAAATTCCCCCTCCTTTCTAGGTAGAGTGTAAACACTAGAAGCCATGTTCATGAAAATGGTGATCTAATTTTGGTACTAAAACATACAAATACTAAGAAGAAAAAGTGAGGACTGAAGGAGAATATTTGATCTCTAGTCTGAGAAATAAAACCAAACTGAGATAAGAGACAGTTCAGTGAATGTAGTCTGAGGTCATACTGTGTGTGTGTAGCTTGTTGGCACTGTAGCTAGTAGCATGTTTATGGCAAATGAATGCAGCTTTCCATATTCTCACCATATTCTTTCCATATTCTTCCCACCCAAGTTCTTTTAGTTTTGTTCTCCACCTTAGCCTGAGTTTTTCATTGTTTATTTGGCTTTAGATTTTAATTTTTTTCCTCTTCAGCACTGCAACAAAACAAAGATCTCATGATAGTTTTTAAATACCTGGTTCACCCTGTGTCTGCAGTTATTCTATGTGTTCTACAGTTTCCCTAAAAATCATTATGTTTAATTTATTGTCTTCTTTTTTATTCCTTTGAGACATTTCTCATGATCTCTTTGCTTGAAAACTGGAGATCTAGGGCTAGTTATCACTTATTATTCACAATTAATTAATAACATGACCTTAATAACATGACCTCATATTTATTAAGTCACTGTCAACTCCACATGTAAGAAACTTCTCAATATTGCTCATGCAAAAAAACCCCAGCCCATTTCTCAGGTGGCAAGTAGACTGTTTTCTGAAAGGGGTTTTTTCATTGTTGTTTATCTCACATGGAAGTTAGTTCAATGTGCTTGAAAATTGAAATCTATTTTTCCATAGAATAAGTGAAACTCATACTTCTCTCTGACACTCCAAAAAATATAATAAGCAACTTCACAGTGAGAGTTGAATTCTGCATTTTTAATAGAATGCATGTAATTTTATTTCTAAAATTTTTAATTCAATTTTGTTTTCATTTGTTACTAACTTGAGTCTTTAAATTCTATCTCAGAAGTAAATACTGACAAGCACAATAAAAGCAATAGTATCTCATGTCTTTGTTTAATATTAATATTATCTTCTTAAATTAATCTTTTTGTGCATTAACACTGTGCATCTTCTAAATATTAAAGTATGAACAGCTGAAAAAATCCAAGTGTGCTGCTCTATAATTTAACAAGCACGGTATGTAAAAAAAAATCAGAAAAATAACTTAAATGTTTTATGTTTGTATTATAAATATTTCTTTAGCTGTCTCTGAGCCCCTACTTACATTCTTTTCTCTATTATGCCACTCTTCAGGATTGCCAAAACATTTACTCCACTTATTCAATCAATATTCTAATCTCAGATACTAATAGCTAGTTTTTTAACCAATCATGGCCCTTTTTTCAATATTTTCTCTTTAAACAATGCCAGATATTCAAGTGTACTGTTGCTATAATTAATTAAGCACAAAATTTATTATATGCTATGGTATTTACCTTACTACAAGCTACTGTTACTTCCTCCTCACAGCTACATCCAAAAGCCAGCTTTCTAAAACCAATTACAATATAGAGAGCTATAAACTAGAGCAGAGTAGAGATGCCATACAAGAATCGGCCTGTGACGAATACCAGCTGGAGTTAGAAAGACCTTCATGTTCACAGCTTTTGTTGCTGCCAAGACAGAGATGCTGCAGGTCAGCATAATCAGAATAAGACACAGAAGCAGCTTTAATGACTCAGAAGGAGAAATGAGATTACCCTAGAACCAAAATGTCTTACTATAGGTCTGACATCGGACATTTACTTTTTATGCTGTACAATAATTTAATGATAGTTGATAAAGATGACAAAGCAAACGAGATGCTTCTGTATGTAAGGTAAAGAAGAATTCATAATCCCGTGGATTCCCCTATCTGCCTTCTACAGGAAATTAACATAATCCTGCAGCTGAGGGAACAAGAGCCACAGGGATATTAGCAGAGAAAATATGAGAAACATAACTCTAGGACTTTATGATTAGGGAAATTATTCAGCAACAGCAACATCTTGCTTTGACTTTCTAGTCTTAAAACAATGACATTGTGAATGGCAGAAGGACCAAATTCTGCCATTTCTTAACTTTGTTTTATTTCAAGCTTAATTAGTAGCTGCTAAAAAAGCCAATTTCTCTCAAGACACAGTGACAGCATTCCATTTATCCCCATGCTCTGCAGAATCCAATAGTTCAACCACACAATGGGTTTCTTTTTCTATGTATGTCTTTTAAAAAATAGAGGGCATGCTAATGACCACCAAAAAAGACTCAATTGTCTTTCACAAGTGGGATATTTTCTTCCTAAAGAAAACTTCAGAACCTAATTAGTCACATTGCTCTGCTGCTGTCTGTGCTTCAGGCATGAAGTACTGTAAGATAGACATGTATAGCACTTTTCTCTCTGGATAACCATTGTAAGATGAATATCGACTTTCAGGATAATACACTAGATTGGCATAAAATGTATTTCATCAGCAAATATAAAGATCTTACTTAAAGCAAGCTAAGTCAGTAACAGTCATTTAATCTGGCTCGCTATCTGACTGCTAGTGACAGCAACTGACCATCAAAAATAGTATAAGATGTCTACTAAAAAAAAGACCCAAACACAAAACTTTTCAAACAATCACTTCATTCTGTTCTGTTCGTAATGGCCATCAAGTTGTCTTTCATTTTTAAGACTTTTCTGAGCCCTACAGCATCAATGATAACTGGATAAGGATAAAAACTCTAAATTTTTAGCTGTCCTATCAAATTCTATTTGGTCTCTATTGGCCAAAAGTTCTTCAGCTAGCAAAAGAAAATTTGTTTGTAAAATTATCATATTGGTGCTAAGCTCAAAGGTATTTCTGAAATATAGATCCAAACTAATGGAATGCCTCCTGTTTGTTTTGAAAAAGAAGAAAAAAAAAAAAAAAAAAAAGCGCCTTATCATTAGTGAGTTCAACTTGGCCCCAGACAATGATACTTGCTTGTAAAAGTCATTGACTATTTCTATTGTTTAATGAGGAAAGGTAAATATTTTGTGACACAGAGAAACATAACTAATGGGAACGGACATTACCTTGCAAAGATAAAGCAGTAATACGATTTTTAAAAATAAGAACCTCTTTGGTTAAATTACCTTCTTTGTTGAATAAGTAGCTTTCTCTGTGAATACACAGAAATATTCCATGGGTTTCCCACAATGATCTCAATTTGCAATGACGAATACAGAGCTACAAGGTCACCTCTATGCTATTAGAAATATCTTTTGCCTGCTACAAATGGAATCAGAATTACATAGCATATGTTAAGAGAGCTACCTTAAAAAATTCAGTATAAATGACCATGAGTCTAATAGCTTCTCTAAATGTAATACTTGCAAAAAAACCCCAAAAAAACCCAAAAAAAAACCAACAAAAAAAAAAGAGTATCGTTATCTTATGAAAGTGGAAACGTAAAATACAAAATACATAAACTCTAATATGATTCAGATGATTTACAAATGCAGCTCAGATATAACCTTTTTAAAATACATGTGAAGATAAATGTCACAGGGCTCCTAAAATTATGTCAAAACTCTCAAAACAGCTGAATCTACTCTAATCTCATCACTAACAGCCTGTGGCTTTACAAGAGGCAGAATGGTCATTATAAGGGCCTAAGGTTGCTTTACAACATTAATACAAAATCTAGCAAACCTGACACAGTGATCAGCCCCAAAAGCTATTAACATGTCATTTCCATCTGGATTCATGAGATTACTCTTACCTGAAACAGTGACACTGGGCAACTTACAATATTTATGATCATAGCTCTAGGTCTCAGTCTGTCTTTGCATGGTCTTGGAATATCTTTATACAAAGAGTGGCCAAAGTCCTAGATATCAGTGTCAGTTTTCTGTTCAAAATTATATGATACTTGAAATAAAATGCATGTAAAATGTTCTCAGATAAAATGGAGACAAATAATATTCATATATAGATTAAATTAGAATTGTGATTTTTGCATAAATAAGTTTTTTCTGCATCCCAGTAAAAAATATTGTCATAAACATTTTATAAACAAGAGCAAAGACTTTCAAGTCACTGCTCTTGCCAATTCGATATATCTGCAAAGTCTACTTCGCCTAACAAAGATGCATAACAATATTAAAGAATCATGTAAATTACACTGTAATGCTAGCATACATAGCAAGCAGTGTAGAATAAGGCTTGACAAGTGTCAAAGACTATTATTATTAGACAGGGACTCACAACAGAGGTTTGTTAACATATGCAAAATCTTACAACCTTAGGCAAATGTTATTAACATATAACTTTTTGAATATACAAACTATTGAATTACATAGCTTATTGAAGAATAATTTCAAAAAATATTGTCCAAGGTTATTCCTCATGAGAATGTACACTAGATTTTCAAAGGGGTTTTGATTGCTAAACTGCCTAATATAATTTTACCAGAAGACTATTGGATTTTTTCCTTAAATAAGGAAAGTTTTAGTAAACGATGCTGTTAAATAAACTGTATAATTTTATGAAGTGGTACTTCATAAGAACTAAATAATAATGCAGAGGTCATGTGTAAGACTGAAAAACATACAGTTTAAATCCTTTTTATTTTCAATGCATGATCTTTAACAGGAAGCTCTTATCTTTAGAATCACTTTATTTGTTTTAAAATGGTGATCTGTCATCCAAAGCTGACAGCATTCAAAGCATAGTTATATGATATGCAACAGTTAATAATAGCATGAAAATGAAGGAGCCATAAACAATATTAAAAATACTAAACAGACGAAGGGATATGTCCATTAAGTGGGGTAAATAATCCTGTTCCTCTAAAGTTCTGGGAGATTTGTACTTGCCAAGATACTCAATATCTCATTTATATTTTTCATCTAAAAATGGCAACAATACAGAATATGGATGGGCAAAAAAAAAGACATAAAAATTAATTGTAAACTGTATTTCTCAATTACCTATAAAAATCCAATATGTTTTTTAAGAGCACTAAAGTAATTTTGAATATGATGTCTGCTTGTAGCAAATGCTGTATGCACATTGTCCATTCAGATATACCACCAAAACACTGTGTATGACCAAGTGAGAACATTTTGAGAACTTAGTTAGTAAAGTAATAAATCTCTATACCATTTAGCTTGTGAGATGAAACAAGCTTACGGCCTGTGGTGATACTGAGAAAAACCATAAACTCTCTATAATTCAGCAATAGCTAAAGCAGGAATAGCTAAAGCAGGATTTTCAAAAGAAAACTCAGTATTTTCCTTTTTAAGACAGAGAAGGCATATGAAAGATAGAAAGAAAATGAACTTAATTTTCAGAAAAAAAAATGCATGTGTGACAGATGGGAGCATTTAAAATGTGAGAGAACATGTGAGGCAGAAAATAAATTCATCTCCCATGTTGAAGGAATGTTGCAAAAGGAAAAGAAAAAAAGCTATTTGAAGGTCTTATACTTTTAAATAGTAAAAGTAAGGAAGTTTGAGAAAGTCCGATGCTTATATTTCAAGTTGTTAAGCATATGCTTGGTGAACTTTTCAACCTTAAAATAATGTTCTATAAATCAGAAAACTACTAGATAAGTAACTCACATAAACACAGCTGACCAAAACATCCACATCTTGCTTTTCTATCAGACACAGTGCTTATGGCTCTCATTCTGATGGAAAGAAACAAAGATTTATACTATTTCTTAATGACAAAACATTGGGGAATGGTAGTTTAATAGCCAAGATGGTTTGTCGTGGGGTTTTTTAAATGTTTTAGGAGAATATTTTTCCCCTCATTCTCCTATTACCTGTAGAAGTTTGCAGCAATACTTGGAGAAAAATAGAAGCTATAAAGCAATCAGAGTATCAATCTAAGACAATTCTAATTACAAAAGAACTGTGGTGAAGACAAAGATATAGAAAAATTTGAAAATACTTTTAAATTAAACTGTACTGTACTTGGGCTTTAATATTATGTAGTCAAAATACGTCCACCTATGTGGTGGGGTTTTTACTATGCTCTATTATAGAATCACAGGTATATATCCTTAACAGGGAGCTGTGATACCCAAGACTGGCTGTGTTGTATTTCCAGTATGTAAAACAAGCTCACTCAATGTTGCCTATTTGTCAAACATACTTCTGTTATGGAGGTTGCTGATCTTCCATGGCTGAGAAATGTGAAGCTTCTGTACCTCCAGAAATAGTGAAAACACTAACTATGTATGAAAGTTTTTGAATAGAAATTCTATAACTCAGCATAAAGTTAGTGTTTTTACTTAAGAAAAGTTGTGCTCAACAGCACAAATACTAAACAAAGTGAAATGGGATGCTTCTCCTGTGTTAGGATAGTATTTACACTAACATCAGTGTGATGCATAAATATTTTATTGTAGACAACTGTATCTACATTCTCTATGCTTATTGTACCATTATTGTTACAATGGAAAAAAAATCATCAATTTAAAGAAAATAGGGTGAAGAAAAGGGTGAAGGACAGAAAAAAAATAGATTAATGTCAATGTTTAGCAGAGCAGAGTGTTTAATGATCAGTGAAGGAGCACCAAAACAATGGAGAAATAAGTGATGGATAGTATTGCATTAGTGTAGAAGAAAATCAGAAACGATAAATTAATGGACATGGTTGCTAAAGATTTATCACTTTAGCAAGGATATTTGTAATTTCCTGTAGACCATAGAGTTTTCTAATGACCCATCATTCTCTTGATGAAATTTAAGACAGTGGTACTCTAAATAACTCTCTACCTGTGTAAAAATAATAGTAGAGTAGGGGAAATTAAGTTCTCAGAGACTCCATGACAGATCCTGGAAGGGAGGAAGAAGCAGCTAAGAAGAAATAGAAGAAATAAAGGGGTTTTTTCCAGGACTGGGAGAACAACAGAGATTAGGAAAGGGTTAGGGAAAACATGCACAAATTCTTATGGGAGAAAGACCTAGAAAAATTTGCAATAGGCTGATCCAGATTCCCAAATTCAAAAGACAAAGAGACAAATAAGAAATTGGAGTGATAATTGGACTCTGGCTTCCAGGGAATGCTGAATAGTCAGAAAATATAGTAGGGGAAAAATGTACACGGAGAACTCTTGCATAGCAGACTGTAAAAGATCAGAGAGGAAGAGGGGTTAAAGGTAAAGCTCTGGTATAAGAAGAAACATGAGGATTCAAAGGATGCTATGAATAAAGCATGGGAAGAAAGCACACAAGGAGACATTGGAAAAGTAATAGATCAGCAGCCAAGATGTGTACTGAGCCTGCCTGGCAGGAGCAGCAGACCGCTGTCTTACCACTGTGGCTGGTTAATGACATGGCTGTACAGCTTGTTCTCAGCTCTCACTGAGAGAGTGTACTGATCACAGATTTTATAACTGGAAATGCTAGACTTACTAACTACATGTTTGAGAGCTGGGGAGGACTCTACTGCTCTGGAAATCATGGGTCAGGGATTTGGAAGTGAAAATGAAGGACATGACCCAGTTCCTATGGATTTTCAGAAACAGCTTTCAAAGTGCCATTCCCTAAAATTAACTGTGTGAAAAGCAAATACTCATTTTCTTCATTATGTCTCCCATTCTTCATTATGTACAATGAAGTAACAGTTCATTGTTCAAGTCAAAATATACTCCGAAATTTACAGAGAATAATGAATTTGATTCGAAACTTATGAAGAAAAAAATTCAGTAGATTTATTTTCAGCTTTTTACTTTCATAGACATCATCATGCTGAAATTTAAATAAAAATACTGCTGTATCCCTATTTGTGCTACATTTAAAAGTTTTGCTGTCATGCAGTGCATCACAGCACTGAAAGTGTACGTCCTTAAAGTTCTATGAAACTGTTTATTTTTTTGTATTGTGAACTGTGCAGTAATCTTAGGATCTGAGCTGCTTTCTTGAAATCAATTACTGCTCTGACTTTCTCAACTCTCATATTAGTCTTTCTCCTAGAATTTCTCCCTTGAAATCTTCAGCTTGAGTTATAGGAGAGTAGCTGCTATAAGTTAATAACAAAAAAAGTGGGAAAAAAAATCACAGCAATAAACACAGAGTTAGGAACAAAATACAACCAGAAATTTTCTCCCATGTACTTTTTTTTGGAACTGATGGAAAGGAGGGGAAGGTTGTCACCATATAGCAGAAAATTTTCTTCAAACACAATAAAAGCTTTTTGCAATTAGTTAGCCATTTATTCTGCAATGGAAGACTTTTCTACATTAAAATATTGATTTGCTAAATCTTAAACACTGGGAAAATTTATTATGTCTTTGTTTTAAAGATAAAATTATCAAACTCTCATTTGATAAGACACAGGCACTTTGCCTTAAAATATATTATCAAATAAAATCCTTTCCCTCTGAATTTAATTTTATTTAGTTTTATTATTATTGTTGTTATTGTTATTATTAATTATTATTATTTTATTGTATTTTATTTATTTCTTTCAAAATGTTCATATTTTATTCTGGACCTGCATGAAAGAAAAATTTAATGTTGAAACATTAAACACCATTTAATGCCATTTGAAATAGCTTTAGGATTTTAATTTGTCTTTATAAACAGAAAAGTGCCTTTTCCATCATGCAAGGTGTGTTAGATCAGCTAGTGGGTTTTAGTTTACTTCTACAGAAAATACGACATTTTCTCAGTCAATACACTGGTGTATTTATAAAAGTTTTCACTTTGTTATGCAGCTGAAGTATGATTTTAATTACCAAAATCAGAGCCCCAAGTATTCATTACATTAACTCAAAACCAGAAAGATAATCCATTCCACCCCTGGATATACAGTGCTAATGCTGTTTTATGTAAAAGTGAAGATTCAGAACTAAAAGTACTGAAACATAGGAAAGAAGAAACTGAAGAAGCAGTCAGTAGCTATTGTATTATCTGCTAGGAGCAGTTCAGATCTGAAAGACACTTTGATTGAGAACAAATGAAAAGTAAGGATGACCACTTACTATACCAGTAGGACCCAATTCCTTTTAAAAGTAAGATTCATGGACTTAGAGCCAGGGAAAGAAACATTTTGCCTGAGTTTGAAGGATGCTTAAACCTGACTATAGGGACATCGAAATTACTTGGGCTACATTGTAGCTGAATTAATTTTTTAATTTAATAGTTGCTGAAAGACCATGTCAAAAGCTTGAATAAGCAACAAATAAATAAATAATAAATAAATAAATAAATAAATAATAAATATTAGCTTTTTTAGGATGCTTCCACATGTTGATAAGTGATTGTTTCTGGACTGGTCAGTATGATTAGAAAAAAAGATTTAGGGGACTGGGAGAAGACAGAATGCAGTCTGTATGTGAATTTTGAGACCATCCTCTCAGGGGTGTTTGAGCCATATGTTTTTTACTTTTAAACTCCTGCTGGTCATCATTTAACTGGAGTGAGAATAAAGATCAAAGGACATAAAATATAAGTAGGAAACTGAACTCATAATGTTTTGACAAGGCACCATTTCTAAGAGCTACTTAGTTTCCATAATTTCTGCATTTCAATTTGAGTTGAGTATAGCCAGGTGTGGGGGTTTGGGAGAGGGAGGGTGTTGGGGGGTTCTTAGTGGGAGTGGGGAGGAAAGGGATATTTAATTTTAAACAGTTCATTGGCTCCCCGCTCTGTTATAAACCCTGCTTTCTTTTTTTTTTTTTCCCCTTAATAACCTTCCCTCGCTCTCCCCCGCGACTTTGCCCATTGGAGTTGACTGGGGGAGAGACAATGGGGTTGCCCCGGTTGTCCCCCCACTGTTTCTCTTAACAAGAACTCACCGAAACATGGACCAGTGGCGATTGCTGGCGTGCACGTGGCAGGTCTAGTTCCTGCGCGGCCCAGCTCGGCCATGCAGGCAGTGGCGAAGATGTGGGTTTCCCCTCGTGGCACCTGCAGGCGGGGGGGTGCCAGCCGGAGGCGGCTGGCTGCGGGTGCTGGTCGCGGCCTCGGCAGCGGGTGCCGGCGGGCGTAACGCTGCGCGGCGTCCGCTGGCTTTCCCCGGGTTCTTGCGGCAGCTGCGGGTGGGGGAGGTGCTGGCCAGGGTGGCTGCTACTGCCCTTGCACGCACGCCTTCCCCCAGTGCCAGCTGGCTGCTGCTCGGGACGCGATCCCGGCGCCAGGGAGAGAAAGTCGCTGCGCTGTTTCTCTGCCCCTCCCTCAGGCGGTCACCTGATCCCTGGATGTCTGTGGTGGGCTCTGGCGGCGGCGGGCGTGGACACCTGCCAGTTGTTCTTTGCCAGAGGTGCCCTGGTGCCCGTGGCCAGTGCTGGCGGTTGGCAGTAGCTCTGAAAGTGCCCCAGTGGCCACACCAGCCCCCCGCACCGCCACGAGGGAGCACAGCAAGGAATCCCACGGTGCCAGCGGCCCTGGGAACGGCCCCTGCACAGCGGTGCGCGCGTGATGGCTGCTCGGGCGGCTCCTGTGGCCCCAGTTGGCCTCGGAGACCCCTTTTAAGGGTTCCCGTGGTCGATGGGTGCCCTGGAGAGGCGGCAGCCAGCCCGCGGCTGGTGAAAAAAAATGGCGCTGGGGAGTAGTCAGCTCGCGATTTTGGCGGGAACCGCCATTTTGTTGGAGCCAAAGATCTCGGGAGGGGAGGTGGAGCCCGGACCGCTGGGCAATCCGAAGAGGCGAAGCCAGGAAGAAGACTGTGAGATTCGCACGGGACTTGGAGAGCTTAAAAGCCCGAAGAAACGGAAGTTCGCTCTCTTTCTCTTCCTGCAAAGCTGGAGAGCAGCAGCACGGCTCCCCTTCTCCTACTCCCAGGCCCTGTGGCTTGACTCCGCCCACCCCCATCGGCACCGGAGCCAATCCAGCACAACTGTAGGTGGAAAGCTCCCCCGAATAGCATCCCTGATTTGGGGGGAGGACTTTTCACTGTGTTGTGTTTTACAGAGACTTCAAGGGCTGGGAGTTAACTACCACCAGAGACAGAGAAGAGGAAGTGGCTTTCCCTTCCCACTGCTTCTCCTTGGCCAGCCTGCCTGGCCTTTGAAAAGCAGTTCCCTTATTCCCTTTTTTTTCCCTTTTTCTTTTCTTGCGTGGTTTTTGTCAGGTGCATTTCTGTGTTAAATCTGGAGTTCCCTTAAACTGTTGTCTTTTCTTTGTTTGAGCTCCAGATGAATAAATTGTTTCCCTGTTGTTCAAATTCTGTTCAGTCTTCTCGTCACTGTTGAGCCTGCCCCTTAGTTAACACAGTGGTGCTAAACCACCACACCAGGAAATTTTGTATGAGCCTACAGTGGACTCAGTTTTATTGTGGGAGTTGCTGTGCTTCTACGTGATTCTTCGAGTAAAAAATTAAAAGACACTTACACATTCACCCTGGGAAAAAAAAAATGCTATAAATTTCTACTGCTTTCCCTCATAATTGAGAGGAGACAGCTACTTGTTGGATCCAGCTGTCTATATACAGTGCTTTTGATTCTAGAAAGTTAATGCCTGCTTTTAACAATTTTGTACAAAAAGTTAATTGGTGAATATTTACTAATTAGATTCTTGATTCACTTAATGAGCCATAACCTCCAAATTCAGATGATCTATTTTCCATCTTCTTCAGCATAATCATGTTAGAAGCTGTGAGAGACTGAAATGCTGAAGGATTCATGACCCAAACAGTCAGACATTTGCCAAAGCACAAGAGTGCTTTGTTGAGGCCAGGTTTCCCCCATCCAAAGCAGGGAAAGAAGAGAGTTTTTGGACATGTGATGACAAAAACTCTGACTTACATAAAAAAAGCTGAGGTGCAGAGCGGGTTAGCACCCATCACCAGAGGATGACCACAACAAACTAACATTTGTTTAGCAACAAGCTGAGGGTTTGAGCCAGATAGTGGAAAAGCTCAATAAGAAGCAGCTCCTGTAGAGGTGAGATAATAGTTTTTATCATACCAATTGTGAGAATTGATATGCATGTAGGTACCGCAGAGAACCAAACTACACCTAATGATATTAAGTCTGAAACCAAAAACCTCAGAATGCACTGCAAAAAATCACAGCAGGTGAAAAATGCAAAAGGCAGGAAAAAACCACATACTAGTGTTTTCATACCAACATCTTTCACATGCACATAATCTCAAACCTGTAGTCTCCCCTGTGCTTTATGGACTACCTGTTTCCCAGCAGGTACTTTAGACATATCTGTGAGAGCCTCATTTCTTCTTGCACCAGGGGAGTTTCTTCTCTAGGAGGCAGATAGAGAAAATATAGATAGAGCTCTTCACAGGAAAGACTTCTCTTCCCTGCTAGGTTTTCCCTAGAGACCACAGAAACTTCCATAAGCAAAAAAGTTTTATCTTTCCCTCTTCAGATGAATAGTCTGTGTAACTTCTGCTACACCGATGTCTCCCTTAAGCTACTGGTTCACATGTAAAGATCACCCCTGTTTCCCAGGAAAGGTATCAGGGCTTTCACATTCACACCTAGGCCTGAAGGTATTTGTCACACAAAGAGGATGGTTTTGACCGACCCTTCAAATGGCGAGATTGTCTCAACCCTTAATAATTCATTTGACTGTCAGAATCCCTAAGAAATCAAAACCCTTTAATGCTTGACTAGTCTGCCAGCAGATTCACCAGTTGGAGAGTATGTTCAATTTTCCATTTTGGGGGCATGAGTCAACAGAGGAGGAGATCCCTCAGCTGGCCTTCCAAATGTGTTATTCCACCATAGATGAAAATGTTAGCACCTTTATAATGGAGTCACTCTAATACTTACAAAATAACACCTTTTATTAACACAAATTGTGTCAAGTGAGGGTTCAGGACAGTTGATGATAACTTCTGTCTAAGAAAACACATTTAAACCAGTGTAAGACAAAGCATAAGCACAAATTCTAAAGTAAACAATCTATTAAAAATATAATAAACCAAAAGCAAGTTCTAATCTCAAAAGTAAGCAGTTAGCACACATAAGTTACTTCTTACATATACAGGTGATGGATAGCTGGCACAGGTCAAAGAGGTCACCACATTCCCATCCTGCACCTGGTTTAGTGAAGTCAGGCTGTGGTGCCCTCATACTACCCCATTTTCAGTGTACAGATGCCTATCATTGTGTAGGGAACCTTTGTAGGACAGTGTGACCTTTATTTTATCCAGAAAATGGCAGCTGGAGTCTCTTTTTGCCACTAGGAAATATTGCAGCAGGTCCTTTCTTTGTAAATCTTATTCTAACTTCTGTATTTATCTCTACCCCACAGTATTCATCCCTTTTGATGGGGCATAACTGGCTTAACTATGTTGGTGTGAGATGCAGTGGTCATGTCTTAGAAGAGATAATAAACTATCAAACACCCCGAAGTAACTCCAGACTCGTTGCTGGAGCCTTTCACTAGAGGAGCGTGCATTATTCACAGTGTTGCATCAGTGTAAAACTCCCTGCACATGAGATGTGTTTCAACACTCCCACCTGAACCCAAACCTATAGTAACCCATTGGCTTTTGGTTTTTGTGGATTTCCCACACCCCTGACAGATCGATTGTGACCATCACTTCAGACATCTGGATATCTAAATTGCAACAGGCAAATCTCTTTGGATCCACAGGCAGTGATACTTTCTTTTCCACTATCTAATCTTATCCTTTCTTTGTCTTTCTTTTTTTTTCCTTATATGTTTTCTCATGTGATAGTTTTATACATTGATATTTTTTATTTCTATAGATAATATCCAAAATGACTATTTATCTCCTTCTCATTGCAACTAAATTGTTCCAAAATAAACCTGCTATACACACACACACACTCTATCTATCTATCTATCTATCTATCTATCTATCTATCTATCTATCTATCTATCTATCTATCTATCTATCTATCTATCATCTTCAGTCTCTAAACATCTGTCATTCAATGTCATTTCACTTTAATCTACCCCAAGGGATCTATTAACAATGACCTCAGTTACCCTAGACATCAGGGGCAAATCATTACAGAAGTACTAGCCAGAATTGTTCTTCCATTTAAGATTTGTCATGCCAATCTTCTTGGCTCTCCAACATAAATTGGATGCATTCTGGATGTGCTTGTTACTACATTCATAGTTTGTATAAGCTCTTTTTTTTCATTATTTCAGTGTTTCGGTTTAAGTGTTTCAGAGACACACTCATAAAGGAGATCGTGACTCTTAAATTATTAACCTGGCAATGACTTCAGTTTCCTGTTCCTCAATAAAATTCATATTCTGTATTGGGGTCTCTTATTTAGTCAATGGGAAACATTGATACAAGCATGAATTTTGTACATTTTAACTGTGGCTGTTGTACTAGCACATGCCTCAGCTCCAAAAGCATTACATAGAAAAATGGAAGAATTTGATAAATTGTGAAGAAAAAAAATTGCATTACTTCTCAGTACAAAATGGTGTTTTAAAAGACAAAACCAGTACTGTAAATCTTATAATTAAAGAGTTTAGAATGAGAAACTTGACAGGCTACAGCACTTAGATGAGAAGGAAATAGATGCTCTCCAAAATGATACTCAAGTGATGTGTATCGCTACTAGGTAGTATATGTGTTCCACTCCTTTTTTTGTGTAGTTCTACAGTAAAAAATACATTAATACTAAGAGATACAAAATATATGTAATGGATTGTGATTTTGATGCCCTCCCTATATTAAAGCAATTAAAACATAATGGTAACATTTCTATATTATTTCTACACATAAGTGATTTGAACATTTATTGAAAGATAGCTTTCAAATAAAGAGTTGTAGCAGAAGTTCATTTTGTGTGAATTAAAGAGATGTAGTGGTAGTCCACATGGACTATAGGCTTTTTTTTGTAATTAGATAAGAAAAGAGGAAACAAATGATGCTACAAAACTGACTTGGATACCTTGCTATGCCCACAGCCCACAGGTATTATAGGAAAGGCCAAAATTCAACAATGTCCATTTATATGTGCAATTTAACCATATTTCACATCTGAATTTGGCTGTCTTTCTAGTTTCACAGAGAGCAACATCACATAACAAAGGAAGGAAAAAAGACAATGATGCAGCTCTCTCAAAACACACCATAACACAAAATAAACAGTAATATCTAAAAGACAACACATCATATCCAAAAGAACTGCTTCAGAAAATGCCCTGCTAATGTTTCTAGTACTTATGCAGAAACTGAGTCAGTCAATTCTAATTCTGTAATCACTATTTCGCTCTGAACACATGCTAATATCTGCTGACATTGCAGTGTCTTTCGTTGCAGAACAGCTTTTAAGAAGCACTGAACAACCTTATTTTAGATCAATTACCTTCTTCTGTATCCACACGGCAACCCTGCTGGTGTGAACTTTCAGGATAACAAGAGAAGAAAGGAGAAGAGGAAAGAAAAAGGTGGGGTAGGTTGCCTTCTATTAAAACCACCGCCCACAGTTTTGTTTTTGCATCTGAATTCAACATCATTCAAGAAGTCTGTATTCTGTTAAACCACTGTTTGTTCTCAATCAGCTTATGATTAATATATTTCACAACACAGAATCCAGTTAACTAGCAATTAACGAATCTTTGATTAATCTCTACTACTGTGATACCTGATTAGCTAGTTTTGAATCATCTCTTTTTAGTGTATTTTATTATTCTTTAATGGTAGGTTTTGTTATGTGGCACAAAACATATGTAGAATGCATACCCTCAGAAAATTTTATAATTTTTTTTCCATGTTAGAAATTGTTTCTAAACATAAAAAGGCATTTCTTTGCCCACAGAACAATAATTGTGTTCTTTTTCCTTCTACCATGCAATTTAAACAGGTTATTACCAAATCAATACCCATTTCACAAAATGCATCCCTCCAATGCCTCTTTTGTCCTCCTCATGTAAAAAGTCTAACCCATATATTTATTCTGCTGATGCTTCCGCAGTAAAAAATCAAAAGTCTAAACCAAACTAAAGCTCAAGAACAGTCTCTTAAGCACAGCTGCAGGCTGAAAATGAAGAGAGTGTATGCTAATCTTTTTTGAATACCACAATGTACTAAGGGCTTTACAGTCTTTACAATGATGTTAGGATGAAATTACTACATATAGGACTTCATTATTTTAACAGGAACAGAGAAATATGAGCAAGAATTTGAACTCGCAATAAAAACCAGTGTGAGGTCTAGGACACATTTTGTTATTTCCACAAGGTTTTTTTATTAGTATTTACAAGAAGTACGCTACATTTCCACCCCATGTTTATTTATCTCCTTTGTTTGAAATTAATCATGTTATTGGAAAAGGTAAAAAAACATCAGGCAAATTCTTAATAAAAATGGCAATAATTGCTCATGGTGAATGATATTTGTCCCTCTGTACTGTTCCACCTTTTCTTTATCCCTGTGATGTCTCTTGTACTTTGAAAATAATAATTGGAGAGCACTGAGGTGGGGGCACCTGGACCTGTGTTGCAGTAAGTGCATGTATCTGTAAGGAATTTCATGAAAGAGGACACATAGGGTGAGAGGAGGAGCTGCAATGGAAGAAAAATCATGCTAGCTGGGAAAGGTAGAAAATTAAGTAAATGCCAGTCTGAAAGGCAGAATGTGAACTTTCTGTTCATAGAGAGAAAAGCGAGGACAAAAAGTAAGTCTAATGAGTAAGGCTTGGTCAAGGCTATTGATAGAGTATTTTGTATTTTGTGGTCATATTTATAATATTTATAATAGCTCCAAGTAAAAGGAGATAGAAAGGAAGTATAAATAGTCAAACAAGAAGTATAAATAAGCTTTTCAGTGCAAACAAATAATCTTTAAATACAGCATAGAGCAAAAGAAAAGGAGAAAAGTCTGGGCTTTTTCTTGTTTTTCCTCACCTATTATTTCAGTTATTTCAGACTTAACAATGTACGAGCATGCAGTGGTTACATTTGGGCCAATACACATTAAAACTTCAAAGTCCAACACTGGCTAAGGATAAAGTACATGGAAATTTCTAAAACATGATGTAGTGGTTTAACCCGGGCTGAGTGCCAGGGGCCCACTACAGCCACTCTCTCACTCCCCCTTGCCCAGCTATAGAGGAGAGAGAATAAAACAAGAAGTTTTGTTATTCATGATAACGACTACAACAGATTCTTTCTAAATCACTGTCACAGGCAAAACAAGACTCCATGTGGGAATAATAGTCAGGTTTATTACTAACAAGATCAGAGCTAATAGTGAGAGACAATAAGAGACACCTTTTACCCCCCACTCCCTCCTTCTTACATCCAACCTATTCTCCCGCAGCGGTCAAGGGAAAAGGCGAGGTGGGGGGGAGGTGTTGCTGTGGTCAGCTGCTGTTCTCAGCCGCTGCTTGGGGAGAAGAGTCCTTCCAGCCACATTCCATGGGGTCCCACCCCTCACAGGATACAGTTCCTCTCACAAACTGCTCTGGNTTGGGTCTCCCACGAGCTACAGCCTTCCCCAGCATCCACCTGCTCCGGCGTGGCTCCTCCACGGGCTACAGGTGGATCTCTGCACTCCTGTGGTCCTCCATGGGCTGCAGGGGCACAGCTGCTTCACCATGGTCTTCCCCATGGGCTGCAGCTGGATCTCAGCTCCAGTGCCAGGAGCATCTCCTGCCCGTCCTTCTGCACTGACCTTGGTGTCTGCGTTGTTGTTCACAGGCTCTCACCCTGCTCCTCTCCAGCTGCCATCTTTGTCTCCTACTAAATTTTTTTTCTTCCTTCTTAACTATGTTATCACAGAGGCGTTCTGTCAACTACTGATTGGCCTGGCCTTGGCCAGCAGCGGGCCCAGCCTGGGCATGGGGAAACTTCCAGCAGCTTCTCGAAGAAGCCTCTCCCTCAGCCCCCTCCCCCCCACTGCCACCAAAACCTGGCCACAGGAAAACCAATACATATGATAATAGATTTATTAATTAAGAGAAACGCAGCAAAGCCTATGTAATCATGGCATCATATACACTCTTACTCAGCACTTGTGTTCTTTGTGATCATTTTGGTTTCAGAAACAGTTGCATGGATCAGATTAGGTAACAGGAGCTGTAAATCTTCAATATATCTTTTCATACTGATATAAGCTATTCTTACTGTCATTTAATATATTTAATTAGTCTGCATAAGCAAATGCTGCTTTACAAACTATGTGTGAGTATTGATCTTCTTTCCCTACTGTAAGGGAAGCCATTTACTTACACTTTTAATGAGAAACTATAAGCTCAAGGAAGCCTAAACTACTCTTTGATCATTTATCAGTGCCATAAAAAAAGGCTCATAGGTCTTTAATATGATGAAAGATAAAATTGGTGCTTGTTTTGCTTAGGTGGCAAATATTATGGGAGAACAGATAATTCCTTGTCCCTAGAGGTTTTGTTCTAAACCATTACCCAAACCTTCTTCCTTTGATGCATTTTTGAAATTTATATTCAGCATCTTGATCTGCTCTGAGATGTTTTCTCTGTTTACCCAAAGGAGAAAACACAAAACTTATTTTGCAAATTTAAAAATGGCTTCGTTGATTGAAAATTCAGATATATGTGCAAAACTGCTGTGCATATGCACATTTAGATAATTTCACAGATACGAAGCTGTGAATCATGATCAAGGAGAAATTTCTTCAATTTTGTGATATTTAAGTTGTGGGGTTTTTTGATTTACAGGATATGAGAACATTTAAACAGAAGATTTTCTCGAGAGAACATACAAGGTGACATAAAAGAAATAAAAGGATTTTATTTCAGATAAAAAAGTTCAGACAGCCATGAACATAAAAAACCTGATACTGCATTGCTAGAGATGCTGATTCTAGTACAGTCTACAGTTCCATCATGCAAGTATTAGCTACATTGGAGAAGGAATTGATCTGTGTGCTTTGAGCCATGGTTCCACAGACTTTGGCTTCACCCATAAGCACAGTGCAAGTTCTTTTTCAACTCTGAAAAGATTTTTTTTTCATAATAAGAAAATTGTTTTCTGACTGGCTGTACTGGGGACTTGGAAATATTCAACTCATATCTTCTTTCTCAGTTTCTGTGTTTGACCATCACTAGCAAAATCTGCTACCATAAAGCAGACGACCTTATGTCAGAGCTCAAGGAACAGGGACTAAAAATTTCCTTTGGTACTCTCAGTTCTTGAAAAATGTTTCTGAAAAGAAAATAGGCAACTCCCCTGTCATGTAGGAATGTGTAATGATCTTGCAAAAGTCCAGACAAAATGCATGCTGTTTTTATTATTTTATTTTTATTTATCTTATTTATGTTTTTATCTTTGCTCAAGATTCTGCTAAATACAGAGGAAGAAAATAGAATGAAAATAAGCCCTATTAGTCATTGGAAAAATAAACTCAAAATTCTTGAAAAACGGTTTAGTAGGGCAAGCAAGAAAAGCCAACTTGGTTTGAGACTTAAAGAGCATTAAGGAATGACTTTCATTTCCTAAAAAGTATCAGTTCTCTGGCCTTTGTCTCACATGAAGAGATGGAGAATCAATAAATAAGTAACAAGACTGAGACAGAACATGAGGAAGGCCAGTAAAAAAGAAAATTACGTACTAAGAGACCAACCTGTTCAATGTAACTCATCTGAAACCAGAAGAACAGGTGATTTAGATTTGCAAAATGTGACAGGAATTTCTGTATTATCTGGCTTTGATATGCTTAGATGTACAAACCACAAATAAAATAAGCAAAGCTCGTATAGACTGTCGGACAGCTTTTGAAAATCTAGGCCAAGGACGTACATTAGACAACACAGAGAAATTATGTCCATCTTTCTAGTTCTGCTCCAGATATATTAAAATAAACTGTTTGGAATTACGATTGATATGCTGTATAATCACAGAATAATACAGGAACCCTTCAAGGTGAGTGGTACAGATACATTGTATGTGCACTCTTTAAAATTACACTGGCAAGAGCTCTGGGATGTCTCTCAGCAAAAGAAAGCTTAAGCTTGAAATGCAGCAACAAAGCAAAAGTTTGGTTCTTGCTAAGGCAATGTGCTGTCAAATTGCCAGTCTTGAGCTTTAGTTTACAGATTAGCTCTGTGTATTTTGTACCCAAACACAGGCAGTGGTTCATGGTTACCCAGTAGTCTTTGAAAATCACAGGGAAGATATCTCTTCATTCTATAAAGGCAGGACTATCTATGATGTCAAGAATGGGTCCATATATCAGTACTCTATTGCCCTGCATAGACAGCAGTGGCACACGTAGGCAGCACCCTTGAATTATAGAAATTTAGGGTTAATTGTAAAACCTTTTACTACATTTTTTACATTACTTCTTTTACTACACTTTAAGTTAATCCTTATCTAAATATGGTTTCTTTTTAAAACATAAGACAAAGAAAAAAAGGGTTTTGGTAACTTTTAAATTTTTTTTTTTTTTAATATGACTGTCATTATAAATTGGGACCACATTATTATGTTTTCTGAAATGGTAATTGCATCTTCATTTTCCAATGTAGAAAAGCAAGTAGTAATTAGCATATATTTAATATAAAATAACAAGCTCCGTTATTCTCTGATCTACTCATGAGTTCAGTAAAAATATATATCTAATAATATTGTTGTAAAACAAGGTCAACTGTCTAATCAGAAGTGAATTTTCCCCTTCTAAAGATAAAGCTGAATCAGCCTTACTTCTTTATGGTCTCACTGTCATTTATCTTTTGACTCATCACTTGAAAATGTGTTCTATTGAGTCTTTTGGAACATTCACTTTGTACAAGAACCATTGACAAGATCTCAGGGAGAAACAGTAAATACTACAAATTTCTTTTAGGCTGTGATTAAGCATTAGTCTGTGATGTAAAAGACCTAAGCAGAGGTCTCCCTTTTGCCAGAATCACCATTTTTTAGATGAAAACACAAATTTTCAAAGCAAGACTTCATATGGACATTCCCAAGTCAATATGCTGATGGTGTCTACTCAGCTATCTTTCCCAAATAAAAGTACAATCACAGGCTTTGAGACAAAAGTGATACTCATACTTTTTTTTTTTAAAAAAAAAAAAAAAGTAAAACTTTGTTGTTCCTTTAGACATGCTTTTCCTTTCTTTTTTCTTTTTTTCGTCATCTTTTTTTCTCCTGACATAAATCGAAAGATAAAATAAATACCAAGACCTTGGAAGCTCTATGACTAGAATTGCTGTTTGCTGGTCATTCTCATTTTTTACAAAGTGAGATCTAATGGCTAAGAAATTATCTGCTGAAGTTTAACATAAAACTTTCTGCATTTGAATTTACATTCATCAAAAGGCCTTCACTCTCTGAGTATTTCTAATACGCACAGTTTCTGTTAAAAGATATTTCACTTATAACCAGAATGAAATGGAGTTGAAAGGGAACTTAATTATCTACTTGCATTTTCCAATATGACTTTAAAAGGAAAAAAAAGAGTAATTGACATATTAGCATCATTCTGCAACTGATAGTCCATATAAATTGCCCACTATGAAATGAACATAGTCAGCTCAATAATGTCAATAATTTGGGTCCCTAAACCAATGAAGTGTAAATGCATACATTATTTTTGGAATTGCTAAGTGCTTGCATTGAACAAACAGCTAGATATAAATCTTACTAATACTGTAGTTCAAATAAATGTCATATCATATGACATATTAACCATCATTTTCTCAATCCTATTGGATATCAAAAAAAGACAAATGGCAATGCTTCAAAACCTTGAGCTCTCATTTCCCATCTTCTATCCCTTAAAGCTTTACCCACTGATTAGCTACTCTACAATATGCTCTGAATACCTTATTTTACTGCAAAATTTCATTTACATCATTCTTGTTTTATAGAACAAAAAAAATAATTATGTCAAACATTACTGTTTTATGTATTTTCAAAACACAACCTTCTAATGATATTACAGGGCTAAAACATTTTGCACAAATATAGCAAAATAGTAATTTTATCAGCTATTGTTGCATCGAGATCATTTATATTTTCTGTCTTAAAATAATGTACATATATTTTGTCTTTATTTTGCTTCATCAAATTCTTGTATCTGTTGAAAAACTAATAACTTCATTTCCTTCCGTTCTTAATTTTGGGTAAAAAAAATAAATTTCATCCCTTAAAGCAAAAAAGTAGATCAATGCTCACAAAACCTAGATGCTCGCTAATTTTTATACCTCTAGAAACATTTTTGCTCAAAACATTCAGAGAACAAATATTAACACTGTCAAAGCAAACATATTAGTTCTATCTACTTATTTCCTTCTCCTACACACTTTCAGACAAGATCCTCAGCCCTTGTAATGAGACTTCCCTTACAGCCAATGCCCACTTCTTCCAGAAGACCCCGACTCAATGCAGTAAATTAGAAGTGTAACTCTATACTCTTCGTTACCCCATTAACTTTATTGCTGCGTTTTAACTAGTGAAGAAAACCGGCACCTATGCATGTCACCTGATGTGACATGAAATGCTAGTGACAATACAAATGATATCAGAAAAATGTTAGCAATAGACACCTTAGTTGCTGATATTATTCCAATGACTCTCTGCCTGATTGAAGGTAAAATGTCAAAGGAAAAAGGGCTTCAGCCGTTTTCTGCTGGGGACCTAACTTTAAAAGGAAACAGAACTTGCTTTCCCAAATCAGTTCAAAGCCACAAAAGCAGCGCAGAGGGAACTCTGTTTTGTGGCTGCATCCTCCAGTTTCCTGGTTCAGTAACAGAAAATCTTAATATTATAATTTATTTTTCCAATGACTTTCAGAGAAACTAAAACACTTTAAACAATAGCTCATAAAGTTGTTTTTAAAGTGTTTTTCTATAGTTTTGATATTTTGAAAAGCATTATTCAGAAGACCTAACTCTAGTATCTTAGTTGTAGAGAAATAATAGTCAAAACATAAAACTGATCTCTTACATTAGAAATTTGGCTTTGTAGCTTGTTAATAAGATTATAACTAGTCATCAAATGTAGATGTTCTGCATCAGTCAGCCACAATTTGCTACATCTGTTTTCTTATATGTGGGCAAGTTGGCAAGTAGATCTCAACTACACTCTGAAAGATTTACATTGGAGGAACTTTTAAATTCTGATCACTGAGTTGGATCAAACACAGACTCACAAAATGGTTGGAGTTGGAAGGGACATCTAGATAACATGTAGTCCAAGCTGAGTGCATTTCTGAAATAAATTTTACAACGACTGCACTACACGAGGCCATCTTTCTTGCTGGTTAAAAGATGTGTACAAAAGAGGAAGTGCATCCTCTTATTCCTTCTCTATGCAGGTATTGATGAAAATACAGTAAGTATTTTCAATACAGTAAATGAAGAGGCAATGTTTATCAAGATTTGTCTGTAATTATATCTGCTGAATTATTATATGCATCTTGCTTTTATATAAGCATTGGTGCCTGCTGGTGATGATACACATATGAACACTGTTATGTTCACAATTGACAAGTCAACATCTGGAAGGCTACCATCTACTGCTCTTTCTAGATATTATTAAAGATTATTAAAACAAAAAGCACTTCAGAATAGATAGTTAAACCCAAATTGCTTGTGACTTTCCTATTCCCTTTCCATTACCTCATGAGGGCTCAGAAAGAGTAATTGCATTTTTTTCTAAGTGCTCCTAAGATAAAAGTGTAAATGTCACTCTTTTCTCTCTTCTCTTGAACTGTTTCATCATACCACACATGATCAAACATACAGGCTGTATTGCATATTCAAGTCAGAATTTAAATATTATTCCATGATGAGCATGTACATTTTTTTTGCAAGGCCAACAGAGAACACAGGATTGACTTAAGCCTTAAACATAATTTCTCTCTCAGTTTCCTTCTTCTTAAAAGAAATGGTATCATTTATTTTAAAAATGCTTCCTTTCAAAAAAGCATTAGTGATGAACGATCTTTATGTGACTATGAGGGAGAAGCAATAATTGTTATTTTTTTATAGGATGGAGAAATTTGACTTTAAACAACTGACTTTTGCCTTTTTCTCTTAGACTGATACACCCTCTACTATAAAATAAGGAATTTTTTAAGTTATGTATTCAAAAATTATTTAAGAGCCTAAAGTAGGACTTAGCATTTAAATGACCAAGTCCAGAAGATGGAGGAAACGTCATTCAATATTATTTCAAATAGCACTTTTGTCAAAGGCAGATTTCCAAATTAGCGGCCTGTATCATGTCTTCAAGGACCAATTTAAACTTATGTTTCTCCATTTAGCTGTTGCTTTGCTCTAGGAGGACCAAACTCTATGCATCTCTCTGTAAATCTACATTAGGCAATGTTGGGTAATACTACAACTACATGCACTTTTATTTTGTTAGAACAGAATACCATCAGTCCCTTAAAAAATTCCTAGGCACGTTCTAGGACTTAGCACAGGCAAAGGACCATTCATTTTCACACAGACACACTGTTTTGGCAACAACAACACGCTAGTAATGAGGAGAAGTCCGTAATTGGATTCTTCATCCTACAAAAAATTGCTTTAATTATTTTTTAAAAACATATTGATAAGAAGTTATTGAGCTTAATTGACTATCTAATTTGCACGTACCATTTAACCTTCTATTGGATCTTATCCTTTGTCCTGAATATCTCACATTTGTTGAAACTTTCCAACATAAATAACTCTTTAAATATTTATAAAACAGAATTTGGACAAAAGAAGGTAAGACCAATGGAAAATATTTGATGACTGTAAGTTCTACTGCAAGAAAAGAGAAGTGAATATTGAAATAACTCTTCTCTAAATGGGCTTAAAAATTAATATATTTCTGCCTTGAAACAAAAAGTCTATATACTGCCACCAGGCACTGAATCACTCATTCTTCTTTCATAGAGGAAATTCCATTTATTAAACAATGCTTAATTTAATCAGACTCATAAAAAGACATCAAAGAGGAAAGAATCGAATTTGGGGGAAGACTTTGAAATTGGCAATGTTAGAATTTTGGAGGTTGAAAAATATAAATATTACTCATGAAACAAGTCATACAATTTAGAAAGAAAACGTCTACCATCAGAAGATTTAGATAAGAAAGCAGAAACAATTGTAATAACATCCAAAACTTCATCCTCAAAAGACAAACAATTCTTTTAGTTAGCAATTCTTTCTCCTTTTTTCTATATGATAGTTAAAAATTCTTCCTAGGATGGCTTGTGTACCAGTACTGGTACTCCTGAAGCTACTTCAGGAGTAGATTAGAAAGATGTCAGAATAGAAACAGAGGACAGCTTTAGAAGTTCATCTAAAGGAACAAGAGCTATACTGGCAGCAGAGTGAGACAACTGATCTCATTAGAAACAAATATACAGGTACAAAATTTTTCAATAATAAAAATATTTGAAGGCAAAAAAGAAAAAGTCTTTGTGCATGTATGAAACTACGTGCAGCAGAAGTTGCTATTCAAACAAAACACAACTTTAATATTACATTTTCTGGACTTAAGCACATATTTACATTCCTCAGTGAACTGGAGAATTAAATTATTGAGGACAATTATCATATTCATATTGATTTATGGCCTAATGGTCAGAGTACTCAACTGTGAGTAAGGAAACTTCCAAAATGGTGCGGTACTGTCTTCACTATGTGCAATATAAAGTACAAAATCAGCCTCTGTACCAAAAATTAGAATATAGATTTTTGCACTCCCTGTTGGTGACCTCTACCACTTGAGTCAATAGAATCATGCTTTTCTGTCTGTCCTAATGAACATGGGTTGTTGGTTTTGTTTCCCCCCCCCCTCCCCTACAAAGTAAATCATTGTCCACAGAAACAGGAAATGTTGTTCTATCTCTTTGCTGGAGAATCTTCTCCAGTGACCACTGTACTCACAAAGCTAATGCATGAGGTTCTGAAGTACCTCAGCTCTAAAAGAGACTTACGACATAATTTGATCTCAACATTACACTGCCATGTAGGTCCCTATTTGTATGCTTTTCAACTAGGTAGCATGTTTTGATGTATGTATCATGGAACACTGAAAGCCAGGCACAGGAAAGCTTCTCTCTGTGTGTTATGTTACTGAAAGGAAGTTGAAATGGCTTCCTCTACACTTCTAAGTTGACAGCTATTACAATGTTTATTAAACGGGTCTTTTCTAGATGACTTGTATTGATGGAAACTAATCCCCATCCAGTGAAAAGAGAAAAAGTGACTCTGAACAGTTATTCAAAGAAACTTCATACCTTCTCTCCTTTCAAATCCTATGGACAATTTTTGTAAGGCGATTCAGTAATCTTTGGAATGGGTAGCCATATGCTTGGCTAAAGACTTCATTATATATCTCTACATCTTAGTTTTAAGAACACAAAGAACTTCATTGAAAGCACATAGTGAATGCAATTGCAGTAACCTTTTTACAATAGTGCATTAGCAAGAGCATATTAAGGACAGGAGGCTTTATTTCTAAGACCTCCTTGTCCAAGGGATTTTTATCTTTTCATAATCACTATACAGTAAAGCATGTAAGACAACCTTTTTTCACTGCCATTTGACCATTACAATAAACAGTTTTGAGGCCACAGGAGTGCTAAACTCTGCTGTCTGACTACATAAACAACTGAGAACACACATCCAGAAAGAAAGGAGGGGAGATCTGTTTTCTGCTTATGCATTATCCTTTTAAGAGTCATTAGATAAAGAGCTGACACAGATACAGATAGTAGTATTTCCCCAATCACAACAGTATTTAAGAGAAAATGTTTCAAAATTATGACATCCTTAAAAATTAGTCATAGGGATCTGTGTATATTAGATAAATGCACCTGATATCAAGTTGATGGAAGTTACTGCAGAGTAATGAAAAGAACTTAAGTAGAGAGTAGATAACGTTATCTACAGGCAGACAAAAGTCACCTGTCAAAATTCTAAAACTATGACTGATACATAGGGTCTCTCTTATCCTTTGAGACTTCTCAGTTATGGAGGCAATAATTTATTTTCCTTACTCCCTCACACATCTCTTACGCTTGAAATGCATTTACTTCAGTTTTAATTAATATGCAGCTGCAGTATTCAGCATCAGGTAATCAGAAATCCATTAAGTGATGCAGATTGATTTCAGTTACAATTTATAAAAGAGAGTGCCTTTTAGTGATTAATAGTCTGAATTCTGAAATGCAGCCAAAAGCAGCACAAAAAATATTAAAGCATTTACATGGCTTCAGTTTCGTGTCTTAGATTTTGGGATGGAAGATCTTCAAAGTTAAGGAGAATGAGTCCTATTGACCTCTAGGTCTTGTAGTTCTAAATCTTTCAGGACTGAATGTTTAAAAATATTTGAGACAACTATTAGTAGTGAGGTAAAAAATACAGGAGTTTATTGTTGTCTCCAAGAGCTTGTGTAAGCTAAATGATTGATTTATCTGGATGGAGAAAAAGTAGTGGTCCTACTTTGGGCACAACTAAAATTCAAAAAAATTAATAAACCCAGTGAATAGTAAAGATATGAAAAATATTTTTTTTCATATCATGTGTTCAAGTCTCCTATTGTACAAAGCCTCCTATAGATTTAAAAATTTAAGACTGATATGTATAATGTTTTCCACATGAGAAAAGGGATGAAAAGAATGACCAGGAATCTTCAGATGACTTCATTTAGGCAGACAGGGAAATTTTCAGTTTTAACTGTATACCTTTAAATCACAGCAGAATCTAATCTTGTCACTTGTCTAGAATAAAAATTGTATCTTTGTAATCATATTCCTAGAATTCAAGTCCTATTTTCCCCTTAATACAAATACAGTAGTAACTTCATTTTTTTATAATTAACACACTGCTTTCAACAATCAGTTTTAGCATTTCATAGAACACCCTATGCAAAACAGAGATAGAATTCTGATCAGTAATGCTACAGAACTAACACTTTGTGTCTTATCTGAGTACACGTATATACAGAATCTTCGACCACAGGTCTACAGTTCTATTTTAACTATAACAATATGAACAAAATGTTTGAAGCCAATGCCTATGTTTTAAGCTATTGCCTACGATCTCTTCCCTCTTGGGACACAGACAAGATGGTGGCTGACACGTGCTCTCCCGTCCTTCTCGCCAGGACAACAAAGAAAGTACTGTGGCAGACAAATTCCAGCAGTTTAACACTCTCCCCAGACAGACAAAAAAACATAGGAAACAGAGACAAAACAAAAACCAGGAAGGCTACTTCATCTAAAAAGAAGCTATGATGCCAAGGTGCTGGTGTGGCTCCTGGCACAGCAGTACTATGGATGCAGGCTCGCTCTTTTTTCTGGCTCTCTCTAGAGGTGGGTGACACGTCCTGTCCTTGACAGTGGCCAAGGTGCGTGGAGTTGTGTGGCTGGCAGGGCTCACATGGCAGGGCTCATGTGCTCCCTTTTCTTTCTCTCGCATGAAGAATATATTTAGTTTAAGCAATGTTTGCCAACCCTCTTCTGATTTCTTATTCTAGTTTGTTTTTGCAATATTCAGATACCAGTTTCAAGAGATATAGTGGAACAATATTTAACAAAATCAATCTCCATACATTATTTACAAAGGTGAGAGGCAGTTAATAGCATATATCAAAAGGTATGCACATTTTGGAGGGGCACAGAAAGATAGATTGCATAAGTGGCCTCACAAAAAAAGTCAATATTGTCAAAATTTTGGTCTTGTTTCTTGTATTTGTTGGTTACTAGCTTTGAGCCTTTCTGTTTTCGGAGTGTATCTTCAAAAATAAGGAGAGGTAGTCACAAATCCTGTTGTTGGCATGCTCATGAAAATCAGTGTGGGAAACTGTTTAAAGTATGCAGAGGACTAGGCCCTGGCTTGAGGTTTAGCTAACTGGATAAAATACAACATGTTAATGAATGAAAATGTCATAAATTGGATGTAATAAAAAAGAAAGTGAAAAGCTGTCAAAAGTTACAGATAGTGTCAGGGGGAAAGCCTGGATTTTCCAGGTGATTAAAGGGGAGTTAGAAATAGCTGAAGTCAAGGTATCCTGTTCAAAAGACATTACTAGGGTCCTTTTGAAGAGTAGAATTCAAAGTAGCTGTATCAGTAATGAAATTCTAAGGCCAAGATCACTTTGGTAACCACATGAGAAATGACAAATTATGGAACTGCTGTTGCAAAACTATGACAAAAGGAGATAAGATAATGACTCTAAGAGGAGACAAGAGTAAAGAAAAAGATAGATCAAGGTGGGTGAGAAGGATGACCATGTACACTGATCACACATGTAGTGTACTATGAAGAGAGTAAACACATGGTTCCTGAAATGAATCAGATTTACTTTCCCTTCAGATACAAGGTACTCTGCAGGTCCTGCTGGAAGGAAGAGCATTAGAGTGAACTCAATGCATCTGAGTTCGATGGAGCAAATATGTATCATGAAAGAGTCACTTCTCTTGGGGAGCAAAAGAAATAAGTGCTCTGTCCCCAGATATCCCCCACCATTTCCTGCCTTTTACTTCAGTTATTTTATGAGAAGACAGACATATAAATGCTAATTGAGAATATCCAAGGTATATAATTTACCCATCTTTTACACTGTGAAAACCATGTACAACCTAAGATACATTTAGAATTTTGAAATAAACTTTTAAAGCCTGCAAACTAACTATTTTGAAGTCTTCTCTGTTAAATTTTCCCAGTCAAATAGAAAATGACACAAAATTATATTTAGCTGTTTTCTAAAGATAAAACTTATTTTGTTATCATGCATTAGTCTTGAAATTCCCTCAAGTAATTTACTGAGATTGTGATGTACAAGAACATGAAGACTAAGTGATAAACCTTTTTCAGAGAGAAACTTTCGTGGCATATGGTGATTTATTCTTGTTCATTTGACATGAATAGCTGAATGCTCCTACATAGCAAACAAAAGTTTGGTGAGGAGCTATTCAAAGCCACTTTGGAGTGATTCACCTTACACACACTAAAGTCGCACTCAAAAAGCTAGTCAGAATTTTATTGTGCACCTATTTCTAGCTGATCCCTCCACTGACTCTCAAATTGAATATTTATTTGCTGACAATGAGGAAATGCTAATATTCTGCTAAATAGTACATTTTTATTTGATAATAAATTTTGATACATATCAATCACTACATCAGAGATGAAATTAGAGAACTCTGTCATATTAAGTTCACAGGAGGAGGAGTGTTCATAATACTAACAAATTGTGAGTGTGATGACATCTGTAAGTCTGTAATGAGACCAATTTGTAAACCATCTGGCACTGAACAGTTTAGCTACTTGGAGTTATAATGGAGATATTTTGGCTACAACACTAAATGAACAGGATAATAGCTATTTGGTGAGTTAGATGGTTAGTACAGATATCCTGATGGAATTAAGTACCATTGGATAAGACGAGACAAGGCACTATTATTTTGTTAACTGTACATATTGGTGGACTAGCCAGCCGAGAAGGTATAAACTGAGGATTCATCCACCATGACAGGAAAAATTGATTTTTCTGTTTTACTTTTGTATTAACTTTTCCAGTTTCTGTATTTTCTGTCTAGTGATTAAAAATACATGCAGCAAGATTTTGTCCCCTAGACAGAAAAACAGAAAAGATATTGTTTTAAAGGTGCAGTACCCTGTGTCTGTAAGTAACAACTTGTATGAAAATTGCAGTCATCAGGGCACAATGGTAAATAGTTTTTATTTCTATTTAATTCACATTAAATCTGCTTCAGAATAGATGTGAGAGGGTGGATATTGTTGTCAAGAACACTAGTACGTCTTTTGCCTCTATTTCTGCAGACCTTTTATTTGAATAAAAGGAGAGCTTTCTAGAAACAACATTATGAACTATTTTATTTTCAAAACATATTGAAAAAATATCAATAGCACAGAGAAAGCTTTATAATTTTGACAAATATGTTTAATTCTCCATCTTATTTTAGCATCTGGTCCATAAATCAGTGACATGGCACCAATCTAAGCTTAATTCTATTGCTAACTAGTTAGATATATTTCAAGGAAGTATATTCTGCAATACAGGGTAATACAGGTGTTATGGCTTTAGTTGACTGGCTGGGAAGCAGAAATGAATTTTTAATATCATAACATCACCCAGAGCAAGGGGGGAGGGGGAGGTTCTGTAGAATAAAGACATCCTGGCAGGGTTCTTTTTAAAATAAAAGAAAAAAAAATGAGGACAAATCCCCAGATCCTCCAGGAATTAGCTTTTTTCTGGCTTTTCCTGTCTTTGGCTGCTGGGGCATCATGAAGTCTCTGAGATTTGCCAGGACACCCAGCCATTCCTTTGCTGTCTGACTGAGCTCAGATACAGCATCGGACAGTTGACTTTCTGTTTATCCATACCAAAGCCAAGGGAATTACCACAGCACTGAACTCAAAGCACATTGGAGGTCATTCCCTGTGCAGTGCTGCCACCCAGAAGGAAAACTCAGCAGCTTGCGGACAAGAAGCCACCAGTTGCCGCTGCCTCACCAGCTCTCTCCTGATGTCGCTTCCCCTTTTCTCATCCCCTAGAGTCAAGCACAGGGTTTTCTACTCTTTCACTAGTATTTCGGCAGCACTGAATCTTAGTTTTGTTGTTTTCTTTGTTTGCCAGGGAGAGGGAAGAGAGCCATATGGCCAGGAAGTCTCCACTTTCATTAAGGGAGGAGGGATCCCTGAAACAAAGATACCATGGGAACTTGGGGGAATAAAACAGAACAGAATTTCCAGTTTTCTCCTCTTGTTTCTGGGACGGAGTCACAGAAGTTGCCAGTGCCATTTTCAGAGAGATTTCTTCTGTGTGACCACGAACCTGGCAACCATTCCCACTATGAGCACTTCCAGTCTAAACAAGGGGCTTGAGGGATTCACCCACACTGCTTGAGTCCCATTGTCATCATGCGACCTTCCATTAGAACCCTGCATGGCTGCTCTCTCAGCATATAGGATCCTTTTGTCTCCATATGAAAAACTCTTTCTAGGTTCTCAGTTTAACCAATAAGAGGAATGGTGTTTTTTCTGTTTTGCTATTGTTTGGTCTATTTATTGGGCTGCAGTTTTTTGTGTTTAGAAAAATACTTATACTTTTCTTTCTATCAGTATTGTTGTTGGCAGTTTTCTTGGTAAACAGTTATTTTTTCACTTATGTCCAGGCATATTTGGTATCTCTCTCTCTCTCTCTCTCTCTCAGTATTAGAGAAAACCAGGGGAATTTAAAGGGGAATTTAATCTGAAGGAGGAGACTTCTGCCCCTCCAAATTGTCTCAAACTGAGACATTAGGCAATTTTGTTCAGTTCAATGATTAACTAGAAATATTATAATCTGAAATTATATGGCAGTGTATCTGAATTTGACTAGTGATGTCAAAGAATGGTTTGGGTTGGAAGGAACCTTAAAGGTCATCTCGTTCCAACCCCCTTGTCATGTTCAGTACACCTTTCATTAGACCAGGTTGCTTAAAGCCCTATTCAACATGGCCTTGAACACTTCCAGAGTTAGTGGAAACCACAGAATTCACACCACAAAGCATCTTTTTGAGCAGTCCACACACACGCCAAGCTTTAGTCCAGATCTCACACATTTTTAGAAAATCTAACTACAGATCTTTAAGAAGGTAAATTTCCTTAGTTTCACTGGTCTTTGAATGTTTCATTTTTCTCTGCTTATTCTGTTCTTTTATTTCTCTTCATTCATGGTAAGTTTTATTTGACTTCATCATGCCTTTACTGAAGGCAGGAAAAGTAAGTGATTTAAAGTAATCAAATATCTTCATAAAAAACACAATGTTTTACTCTTAGAAAATGGCACAGAAGAGATAACAGGAAACCAGCTATTCTTGGTCTGTGACAGTTTTCTCTTGAATAATAACCAAAGGTTTTTTTCTTTATTGTGAAAACTCCTTAAGATTCTGCCATTTACTGGCAGAGTTAAAATAATTCCCTTATGTCTGACAGGTCCTGATTCACTGCCTGCTAAATTAAAAGAAAGGACTCATAATTATTGTTGGATGAGAATCCTAAATTCCTATTCCCATCAGCTAAACCTTCTGTTTCTGCCTTGGCTCAAATCCCAGCTAGAAACTGATGATGTTATAGGTTCTTTTTGCAGGGGCCATGAATCATATAGGCTTATACATGACGAAATAGCATGGTGGAGTTCCTATATAGGTTAGTACTTTATATATTTGTACTACTAATACCCAGTAAAGAAGCTACTGAATACATACAGGTAAAAAACAACTGCCAAGTGGATTTGATGTCACTCTAGCTTCAGAAGGTTCTGCTTTGCACCTCCTATGTATGTCCATGTTTGGACTAGTTCCAAACTAGAACTTCCAGATGACCTGCACAGTAAAGCACATCAAGCCAAGTATATGAGACAGAGTCTCATTTCCAGAGACACAGTATATTCTAAGTTGGAAGGAATCCACATGGATCACCAAATCCAACTCTGAAGTGAATGGCCCATACAGGGATCACACCCACAACATTGGCATTATTAGTAGCACCATTCTCCAACTAACACTACTCATGAATAACATTTTCAACATTTAAAGCAACAAGAAGGAAATCACAGAATATAGAAAATGAATGATCATAATGAGAAAGCATTGATTAACATAATTTTTCTTAAATGCAATTCAGCGATCCAATTGGCCAGTTAATTAGTTATGCAAAATTTCCAGCAATAAAGAAGAAAAACTGAGAAGTAAAACTTCTCAGGTGACAAGAACTTTCAGAAGTCTCTGTGAAAAATTGTAAATATTTCTGCTAAGTAACAATCCCAATACAAGAAATAAAGTATTGTCCTTCCTGAAAAGCTATCTGCATCCTGTAGGATTCTGAAATGGCAGCCAATGAACCAATCCTTCTGTTTATTTTGTCTTGTCCCCCTGAGACCCTTTCCAAACATTAAATCATTTTCAGAACAAACTGAAGAGTAGTTCTTTGCTTGTGATATTGAAAAGAATGTGAGAATATATTCATGAGGAAAAATGTGCTATCAAAAAGTATTATTTTAATTATTTGTAAGTATCATTCTAGATCAGTATCATTCATCTCATCATCTTTCTCCAACCCTTCCCAAAATTCATCTAACTTTTAAAAAACTATTTGGTTACTCAAATACTTTTAAAATACTAAAATCCTTACTTCCTTCTCCATTAATCTCCCATGGGATGTCCAATGATAACATATTTCCATGGCAAAATCGAGGAGAAATTATTCAATAGAACTAATATGATAAAGGCTACAAGGCTACTACTTGAATGTCAGTATGCTATAGAACAGTATATGAAGAGACTGGAAAGTCTTCTGAGGATGTGTTCTCTCCTGGTGGAAAACCCTTATTATATTCAATTTGGATAATAGAACAACACATATAAATAATAAACTAAAATCCACAAAAAAATTTATCATTTACATACTCAAAAATGAAACTACCTGTTAGGCTAGTAAAGCAATCTTATTTTGAAAAGCAAACTAAATTATGAATGTAACAGTATTATGCTAATATATTTAGATATTTCTGCAAGATTTCTTAGTCCTACACACCATAAAAGCAAGTCAATACAAAATTTAAGTATATTACATCTATGCTATCTGCTATAATATATGAGAAAATGCAGTTGTGAATCAGCATTTCATGTATGTACTCACAGTGAGATTGTTCAGGAATTGGTTTGGGGCCCTATGGTCTCTGATATTTTTAAAATTATGTATAAGAAAACACTAACGTTGTCAACTAAGTTTGATTTGAAACAAGGCTTGGAGGTGTGGTAAATGGATAAGTGATTCTAAGCACTTTAAGTTCATATAATATTAAGAGGTAAAAAAAACCCAGAAACATTTTATTGCAATGAGGCTAATGTCCTATTCTTATGGGGGAAAAAAATAGTGTAGCTATGTGCTCAAGTTAGATGACTCCATGTCACTGCATATGATTGAGAAAACATGTTCTACACATTAGGAAGAACTTTCCCAACTAGAATATTTTATAGAATAAAAATACCAAGATGTTATGGTTTTTCCCCTGAAAAAAAGGCAAATGTTCAGGATGAAGCATCAGAGTTGCATTAGCATCAACAGTGGCAGCATATTCATATAAAAGATGGGAAGAATGGGATAAAAGCATAAAGCTGTGGCTTTATTGCCCTCTGTCCTGCCATCAAATGAGTAGGGCACAAAAGAGCAAAGGATCATAGAATCACAGAATTGTAAAATGGCTTGTGTTTGAAGAGACCTTAAAGATCATCTAGTTCAAATCCTCCTGCTGTGGGCAGGAACACCTTCCACTAGACCAGATTGCTCAAAGCCCCATCCAACCTGAATTGAAAACTCCAGGCATGGGGCATCCAGAGCTTCTCTGAGCCGCCTATTCCAGTGCCTCTCCACCCTCACAGTAAAATATTTCCTCCTAATATCTAATATAAACCTACTCTCTTTCACTTTGAAACCATTCCCCCTTGTCCTGTCACTACAGGAACTTGTAACAAGTCTCTCTCCGTCTTTCTTGAAGGCTCCCTTCAGGTACTAGAAGGCTGCAATTAGGTCATTAACCTGATCTTCATTTACCATGGGAATGACTTCATTGTATCAAAAATCATGCTCTATCCAGGATTCCTTATTATTTTATGGCATTGAATCTTGAGAAGGCCTTAGCAGGCACTGTATACAAGACACAGTATTTCTCACTAGCACTGTGCAAAATGTCCTGTGACCTTTCTTTTCATCCAGAAAAAGGCCAGTTTTGTCAAAATCTGCATATTCTGAAAAAATATGTCAATTTTAATAAATTCTTATGCTAGGAAAACACCTGAGGGGGAGGAAGAACTTTGATAAGGTCAAAACAGAGGCTTTTGCGGTTTTCTATTTCAGATTTATCCAGAATGGAATTATTCTGATTTATATATGTGTGTTACAGTTGATACAATATCTTAAGCTCCTTTGCAGAATATAATGCTGCACTTGGTAAGTTTTAATGTTTTTGGATTTTGTTTTTTTTCAGGGACCAACTGAAATAAAAACAACAATAAAACATTGAGAAGTAGAAATTACTCCTAATGTGAAAACTGAGCTTTGAGCTTTCATATCACTTGCTTCCTTAGCCCATATGAGGTTTATCATTCAAATTACTTTTAGGGAATATTTCAGTATTCATTTGAAACCTGTTCCTTTGATGACTACATACAACATGCAGGGCTTAAACTCTCTTGTAACATTTGTCTCAACTGAATTTAAAAGTTTATTGTTGTCTCCTCAGTAATGTTATCTATAGAAATACATCTCATTTCTAGTTAGCCGATTTGTTTAGGGCCAGTATCAGCAGTAGCCAAGACCTTCTTCCCTATATTTTCTGTTTGGTTTTTTTTTTTTTTAACACACAACTTGTTTTCCAAAAACAGTTCAAAAGTTCAATTTCCTTAGAAGAAAATGACAGAAGACTAACACTTCTATTTTGCTGAAAGTAGCCTAATTCTTTGCTAAGAAGACAGCATCCATTTCCACCACTATTCCAGACCAGATACAAATTTTCACTCCTCTTGACTGAGATCTGGAGGATTAGTTTGCCTGGGACTTATTTTTTGCTTCAGGCAGGTTGCTGTATAAAATATTTTGCCACTTGTCAAGACCAAATGTATGTCTATTTAAATTAGCTTTGGGTGATTCAATCCCTTTGCTCTTTCAGCTCATGACCTTCTTTGAAAGTGCTTACAAAGATGCCAGCTTGGAAGAGTTTTGGATGTATGTTTAATAGAAACTGGGGCAAGGTAAACAACTTCTTTTTTATGGTCCGTCATTTATTCTCAGAGGGTCTTTAACTCTTCATCTACCAAAATTGCATGTCCTTTTTTAGGGACAAGGATCAAATGTCACAGCTTCACATGTTACAAAGTTGATTTGCTTTGATTTAGGACAAATGAGTCTGATTATTTCTCCATTTAGTTCTCTCTTGACATATAAATACAGAAGAATGGCTTTTATTTTGCTTTAAAAGAAGATATCAGTTATTTGATATTCACTACATAGCAGAACCTAACACTTGTTGCTTTCCCTAACAGAGTCTGATGTACCAAGTGCTTCCCATAGGTTGCCACTACGTTCAGCTGTCAGGTCCAACCAATCTAAGGCAGACTACTCAGGAAGCCCTTAGACCCCACTGTTCTCACCACAGGCAACACTGGCAGCCCCTCGGAAGGGCAGTGGATGCAGGTGGTTGCTAACAGCGGCATCAAATATGTGGCTTATCCCCACTGTGCAAAGATAGTCACCCATGCTAAAGGACACAGAAAACCCAAATGGGCTATTCTCTATACTTGAGCACAGAATTTGAGGTCAGTATATGGTGTATATGCTGGATGACAAGCACTTCCCCACAGAGACGAAGTTCAGTCATTTATACACCCTGGGCCTCTTTCAGTTTTTGTGTATTCTCCTTTGCTGGAGGGAGATGACCCTCCAGAATCTCTACAATGAATAGGGATACCATTACAGCCTGCCAGGCTTTACACGCAACTCCGCAGACTGTGGAACAGTAATTTAAGCTTTAAAATCTTCAATCCACATCACAGGGTTGATACAGAACCTTTATTGAGATATTGAATACATAACTGCTTCATTTTATTTTAAATTATGTAAAACGCCTCTTAAAAAACCTATATCATTTGAATCAAACTTTTGCTTCTCTACAGCATAATGATCAAATGCCAAGACACCTAGCATAATGGAGACATGGATTAAAATCCACTAAAATCACTTGATTCCTACTCTGGTTATAAAGCCAATATTCCTTCTTATGCAACACTAATTTAACTCTCTTACTGAAATAAGACAGAAGACCTTTGATTTTCAAGTTTCTCTCTTATGCATTTAAATTTTTAAAATACCAATTAGGGATATGGGTACAGATTACAAGCACCATGTCAAAAATTTCAGAGAGACCAGAACTTATAGCATTTGTCTTAATTATATGGTCTCATTCAGTTTCATTGTTTCTAATTTTAGTGACTAATGTTAAAGAAATTTAGTCAGATAGCTTGTACTCAAGAAGGTATTTTAGAAAAAGATAGAATCAAATAGATTTGACGTAGAGTCTTCATTGCAAATCTTGCCAATGCTACTTAAGTGTAAGGATGTTTTGAAAGTATAGTATTCTTTGTTTCAATAGCTGGAAGCAAAACCAAATGCTGCATCAGCACAATAACTTTGTCTGAAAACAAAATTTATTATATAGATTTGCAGTGAACTGATTATCAGTGGTAGCTGTAGTAATGTACTTGGTGTATTTAACAAGTGGAAAAAATCTATTATTAATATTCCAGAAATAGCTCATATCAGCGGTACTATTCCAATTTTTGACATCTGGGAATCTAACCCATTAAAATATCTAACAGTTTTTTAGAAATTAAGGCCAGAGGAGACAATTAGATAATCTACTCTGACCTCTTATTTTCTGCAGGTTCTGCATTTCATCCAGTTACCTTTGTATCGAGCTTAATGATTTATGTGCTAACTACAGAACAACCTGCACTAGTAAAGCATATTGTTCTGTATGTCATTCAGTCTCAAGCCTAAAGTGCTAGAGATGGATACTCTACCAATCCATTTGATAGTTGGTTCCAGTGCTTAATTACCTCTTCAATTATAAAGGATAATTTAATTTTCAAATTCAAATGTGTCTGTTTTCATGATCCAGTCACTGATTCTTATTATGACTTTTATAAATTTAGTAACTGACATTTTCCATCTATGAAGACACTTATGTAAAAATTGTAAAAGAATAATAATTTGATTTTTCTTTTCATACATTACAAAAATGAAGCTCTTTAAGTCTCAAGGGTATTCAACTTTTTTAAATGCTTTTATGAAACTTTTTGTTTCTTCTTCGTTTTAAAAATTAACTTTAAAACTGAGAATACTCGAACTTCACAGAGAATTCCATTATCAGAAAAATACTGCAGTTAGATAAATTCATCTTTATACACCTTCCCATTAACACCTCTTTCTATCACTTAAAAATCTGCATTCTCTCTTCTACCTCAGCATCATATTGGGAACTGAGATAATAGAACTAATTCTTCATTAGAGTCACTAGATTCCAAATACTGTCATCTGGTATCCTTAATTTCTTGTCCCTAGATGCAGTCTAGATATATGTTGCAGCATTTCAGTGTTCTATTTTTTTAACATGCTGCAGTCATTCATCCAATCAAAAACATTCTAAATTATTCCCCTGCCATTATCACACGGCATGTTGACATTAGTAGTGATTTTAAGTTTACTCTCAGAGACTTGGTGGAGAAATTGAACAGCAGAGGATCTAATCCTATCCTTGCAGAATATCACTAGAAGTCTTATGAATGCTCTCTTTTTTGAGAGAATGCTCTTTTCTTGATTAGAGTGAAACTCTGAGCTGCTAAAGTTCCAGACTGCATATCATGCTGTAATCAATGAGGAAGCCTCAAATTGATTCTCTGTTCCCTCTTTAATTTTACATTTCTTATTATGCTCATTGAATTTAATAGCAAGGACTGCTTTGACATTAAACATGTTCCTTATTCATTTAACTTCAGATACCTAAGGTACAATGTATGCCTGTATTAATTAACGAAATTAAAAACAATGACCATTTCCTGGCTTTGACTAGTTTATATGTGCTCTAATTAAGATAAACTCCCAAAAGATTCACACACAGGATTACACATAGCCCCCAGTTATGTGTTTACTCTGTGGTTTAAGACATTATCACATGTGATAATTGCTCTGGGGAGAATGAAGTTTTGTGCGATATCTAAGGGTTTGCAACCTTCTCAAATAATGCTGTAAGATTGCATAGGACAGAGAGATAGAACTGGCATTTTAGTAATAAAGTTGTGGTGGATTCTGTAAGTGCAGAAAACTATTTTTTCCACAAGATTATTATGAGGAGTTAGGGCTCATTTCACTTAGAGGTCTTTCCTGCCTGGAAGAGGCATTTTTCTCTCTTTTCCCACAAATAGCCTGGATGTCTCTCCTTCTCTGGCCTTGCAAGAGCAGTTAACAACCTGAAAAGATAATATTTTCACAGACAACCTTGGAGCCCCCATGAGGGGGAGCCAAGCAAGGCATTAAGAAGGCTCAGAAATGAAACAGTATACGCCATTACGTTAAGTGTTCTTGCCTTTGAAAATAATTTTTCCTAAGTCCTACTGTCTGCTTTATGTCATTTCACAGATTCCATCCTCCCCAGCTGAACATATGTATTGCCTTTTTCAAAGCTATCTGGTATTCACTCCAAGGTAAAGTTGGGGAATGAACATAAAGAAATAAACAGTGTGATTCATAAGGCACACCCTGCTCAGTCTCTCTCCCTAACCATCTGTGGTTTTGCAATATTTGAGTTCACAGGGTTATTATCATGAGTTGTCAATGGGCTGATTCAGTTATCTGAACATAGGTGTATGGGGTCATCCAAGATACTACAAGAGACCTGTACAGGGTTAGTAGGTATAGCATAGGATATGCAGGATGTATTTACTTACGTGAAAGGTGCCAGGTTGCCATCCTGTGTGTGACTTGGCACTGGCTAACTGTATGGGCAGCTGAATCCCCTTACCTCGTGCAGTCAGAGAAATGCATCCCACCCTAAAGCAGGCCTCCAAGGAGTAGTCAATGAGCATTTTTCCAAGGTCCACTGATGAAAGGATTGATTTCTTTCTTTAAATAGAAGTATTCAGTCCTATTTGAGATGTCCTTAGTATTACACCTGGTCTCCAAATACTCCCTGAAAGGACATGATACTCTCTGTGTCAGAGTTGCCTTCTCCTAACGTAGGATTCAGATAACTCAAAGCATTTCAAAATGACGCTGAGTGTCTTAGGTTAGGCACCAGTGCACAAGTTTTAGTGTCTGCATCTGAGCTATCTGTATTAAGATGAGCTAGGTGTTTATTCCTTTCGATTAATTTCAAAGTTTAGATGACTAGCTCACAGAGAACTACAGACATTTAAATTAGATGAGATGGTTATTTCAGTGGGAGTTTTTGTACTCTTGCCATAGACAGTGACTAGACAATTATCTTAAAGAAAAGCCTAAAATATCAGGAGTTAGAAATTCTGCAGGGGTGCCTCTGTTTCTGCATGCATAAAAGAACATACTAGATACACAGTAAAGCTATTCTGGATAATTCTCACTCATGTGGCTAAAATCTAAGAGAAACAAGATTCATCATGGAAGAGTTTAGGGTTTTTTGCTTGTTAAAGGATATTTTTATTGAAACACCACATTAGTAAGAGAAATTCAAACCCAGTCATGTATGCTTAGTGTAGTATCTCAATATCTGTGCTTTTTTTTTGTTACTATTAGTTTAATGAACTAACACTAGTACTTCATTTCTTCTTGGAATTGGAAAAAAATTAACAGATTTTACAAAGGAATCTTGAAAGTATTATAGTGTCATGTTATGAACGTCATCATACTAATGTTTACAATGCAGAGCACAGAGAAAAGGATAAATTTTTATAGCATGATACAGAATTGTAATGATTAATCCATTATGTTGTCCATGCATGATTTCTTTTTACATTACAGCTAAACCTATGTTCCAGTGGCTTCAGAGAAGGCAATAAAAAGCTGTTTGTATGCGCTACAACATTTGTACTGAATGGCACTTTCACAGAATCACAGAAACATGGAATATGCCAAATGGAAGGGGCCCACAAGGATCATCAAGTTAACCCTTAACCCTGCACAGGACTATCACCAAGAGAGAAACATGTGTCTGAGAGTATTGTCCAAACATTCTTGAACTCTGTCAGGCTTGGTGCTGTCACCACTTCCCTGGGGAGCCTATTCCAGCACCCAATCATCCTTTGGGTGAAGAACCTTTTCCTAATATCAAAGCTAAACCTCCACTGACACAACTTCAGGCCATTCCCTCAAATCCTGTCACTGGTCACCACAGAGAGAAGAGATCAACATCTGTCCCTCCTCTTCCCCTCACAACAAAGCTATAGACTGCAGTGAGCTCTCCCATCAGTCTCCTTTTCTCCAGTCTGAACAGATCAAGTGACCTCAGCTGTTCCTCACATCCTCACACAGCTTCGCCTCAAGGCCCTTCACCATCTTCTTGCCATCCTTTGGACGCTCTCTAATGGCTTAATATCTTTCCTATATTGCAGTGCTCAAAACTGCCCACAATATCCAAGGTAAGGTTATCCCAGTGCAGAGCAGAGCAGGATAATCGCCTTTCTCAGCAGGCTGGTGCTGCTTTGCCTTATGGCCCCCCGGACACAGTTGGCCCTCCTGGCTGCCAGGGCACTGCTGACTCATATACAACTTGCCATTTACCAGGCCCCATGGAAATGCTTTCCAGCATCTCATTCCTCAGTCTGTGGAAACATCCAGGGTTGTCTTATCCCAAGCACATGTTCCAGCACCTTCCCTCGTTGAACTTCATCTGGTTGGTGATTTGTTATATAATATAGGAGTATCATGTGAAGCAAATTACTATAAACAATGGTTCCTGGATTGGGGAAGAAATGGGAAAAGCATTCCACTTTTATTTCTATTAAGATAAATAAGAGAAGTCTTGCAAAATCCTATATAGAAATTAGTAACTGAAGGAATATCTGACATTGTATATTTGAAGTAAAATCAATCTTGATAACAGTAATGGAATTTATGAAAATGGAGAACTAGGGAGCTTTGCCAAATTATCCCATGGCTAACTGCAAATAATGACTGCCTCACAGGAAATGCTATAAGCCTTGTTTCCTCCTCCAGCAGTTGATATGGTTTTTCTGTTTGTTTTATGGAAGTTTTGTTTGCATAAATGCTTTTCTTTCCAGATGTGAAAATTTGAATTGCATCTTAAAAAATCTAACAATCTAGTGAAGTAATTTGAAGCCAAGCTTTTATGTCTATGATCAAATTGTCACCAGAGCAATGTGAGAATTCAATGATATCATTCTTTATCCGGTAACATTTAAAATTCACTTTGCAGAGGATAAATGAGAGCCATTTGAGCCGCAGGACTCTTGCTAGAAAGAAATTTGCAGAAACAGATTCTAAAATATCAGAAGCAGGTCCATGACAAAGATTCTAAAGAATCGCAAATATGTTAAGCTGTTTCAAATTTAATAAACTTATTCATTTTTTTTCAATGTTGGGAAAAATAAATTGCAAAAAATCTGAGTCAAAGAGTGTTATGAAATCAATGACAGATTTGTAAATTCAGTGGTAGTTATCAAAATTGATTTTATTCCATGCAGATATTCATTCAGTAATTAATTTCTTGATCTGTTTTAGGACTGATGGATGTTACCTAAAAGTATTCTGGCTTAACTGGTGACAGACACATGTTGTCTGAAAGACTGCTTAATTTCCCTGTAGAATTTTACAACCCTCCCCTTAAGGCAAGGGTAACTAAGGTTTTTATTAATAGATCCCTTGGGGCTGATTAAAGTGGAGCTACACTGAGTTATCAGTTTATATATATATATATATGCAGCAGGTTTATTTTAGAACTATCTGGTTGCAATGGAAAGGAGGGGTGTAGCTGTTATGGTTATTAACTATAGTAATATAACAATGTAAAAGTAACATGAGATCACCTAAGAAAATATGTAAGGAGAAAGAAGGGAGGAAGTGAGAAAGGGAGGGAGGGAGGGAGAAAGGGAGGGAGAAAGGAAGAATATCAACTCCTGTGAATCCAGTGATGACTTGATTCTTCCTTGGTTATGTGATTATCTCAGCCTTGGGGTGGAGGAAGGCTCTGAAACATAAAGTTCAACAGGTTAATATATGTTCAGACTTGGGTGGGAATACTCAGGTACCTCCCCTGGGCAGAGCCGGGGCAGGGCAGTTTAAAACTCTGATGCAACACTGTGAATCATGCACAGTCTTCTGGTGGAAAGTCCCAGAAATGAGTCTTATGCCACTTCAGGGTTTTTTTGATGGTTTATGACCCCTTCTAAAATGTGACTGTTGTTTCTCACATCAGTGCAGTTGAGCCATCAGAATCATAGAATCAACTCGGTTGGAAAAGACATTTGAGATCATCCAGTCCAATCTTTGACCTAACACCAACTAGACCATGGCACTCAGTGCCACATTCAGTCTCTTCTTAAATATCTCCAGAGACAGTGACTCCACCATCTCCTTTGGCAGCCCATTCCAATGCCCAGTTGCTCTCTCTGTAAAGAACTTCATCCTAATCTCTTGCATAACCCTCCCCTGGTACAGATTAAAATTGTGCCCTCTTATCCTACTGCTCGTTGCCTGGGAGAAGAACCCAATACTAACCTCACGGCAACCTTTTTGAACTTCATGCCATAGGATTCAGCTGATGTATCCTGCCTGTCCAGGTCCCTCTGCAGAGCCCTCCTACCTTCCAGAAGATTGACACCCCCACTCCAGTTTGGTGTCATCTGAAAACTTGCTAATGGTAGACTCAATACTCTCATCTAGATCATCAATAAAAATATTAAAACAGGACTGGGCCAAACACTGATCCCTGGGGGACACCACTAGTGACCAGCCTACTTGTGAATGTCTTGATATCTCCCCTGGAGGGGAGTTTTACACCTGAGCACATTGTCGAGAGGAAAAGCATTATCCTGCCTCCACAGGATCTCTTTCTTACTGACCTTCTCCCTTGTCTGACTCATCCTGTAGTGTGTGCTTACTGCCTCAGCACCTGGGCTGTTCCTATATAGAATAGAGATTTTACCACCACAGGTCAAAAAACTTTCCTCCTCTCCTAATTAGGTTGGGGGTTGAAAACCTGGCCTTAGCGAAGCACCTTCTTGCTTTTGCAGATGGCCTATTTTTTCAGTCATTACCCATTAACATTTTAGTTTTTCAAATATTACAATCTTCGTAGAGCACGTTGTGATATCGACTTTTTTTTTTTTTCAAAAGCTGTTCGGTGAAATTTTTAGAAATTATTTGTAAGTAAAGATAAACTCTTGATTTGTCATATTTTGCTCTTTCATCCAGAAGTGAACTAACCAAACAGTACAACATTAACTTTTCAGCACTCTAATAGAACAATGAAACACTACCAGTCACTCTCACCTATGCACATTTGACAGAGTAATTTGATCTATTTTAAATTAAGATGTTCATTTAATACAGCTTAATGTTCTTAATCTTGGGGTTAAATTTTACTCAATTAAGTGAATCATTAACTCTGCATTATATATGGCTGTTAATATCTCTCTATGCCTAAATTCTATACTTCATTTAACATTCAATCACCATCTCCTACCTAATTAATGTTTACACTCAATGATTTTGAGGTTTAAAGACCAATGTAGCTTTGGGTCACGTTGCCACACACTGTAAAAGTACATTCATGAATGACACAGCGATGACAAAAATAGCATTTATTCCTGTATAAGCCTTATTTTTTTTTTTAATCTGAACTCACACCAGGGATCTTGAAGTTGGAGTTCTGATAGAATCACTTCATATTAACAACATATGTATGCATATACTGGTTCACAGGGTCTTGCATTCACTGAGGATATGTTCAGAGGCAACGGAATGTCAGTCAGCAGAAGTGGCATGTAGACAGAGAAAGGCCTGAATATTTAGCACCCAGGGCATGTTCCTCTTTTACAGCTCAGGCCTTAGGTAATGGACAGCAGAACATCTTATGGGTCACTGACCCCTGCCAGAAATGTTTCTTATGCAAAGAAGCAGAAGAAAGAATTTTCTTAATCTTTAGATATGCAGAAGTACAGCCAAAATAGCCTTATCCATTTACTAAGAGAAATAGTAGCTGAAAAATATAGTGAGTTGTTAGACTTTGGTAATTTCAGATGACTAACTGACTAATCAGGTATAGTAGTTAAAGTAGCACCTGAGAACAATGTCTAGGAGTACAGAGTTTGAGTTCCCATCAGGAAACACTAAGCCATTGGTTTGCTAAATTCTGTGTCTTGAAAAATATTCCTTGTTTTCCTTCCAAGTAGAAAGCCTTAGTGATTTTAGAATTTCACTGCAGAAACAACTCTGTTAAAAGAGAATTAAAAGCTTTGATAATGATAATAAATTGTCAGCCATGACTAAATTTTGATATAATGGAACGTATTCCTAACTGGCAAAACTGTAAAAAAAAACTCTTGTGGACTTTGGTCAGTTTCTGTCACCTGCAGCTATAACCATTGATACAGCTCTCCCAAACAGAGGTGCCCCAATCACTAATAAAAGGCTCATTATTCTCTTCACATTTCATATATGCATTCTAGGTTTCTACTGGAGGGGAGTGTTTTACATTTCTTTAATGATATGGGAGGTTCAATGTCATTTAGAACCCAGGTGTCAACTTTCATTTTCTTAACTGTTGGGGTTAAGCTCTACACTGTGCATCTTCATGGAAGGATTTCTTGATACATAAAGTCTTAGTTGTTCTTAAAGACAAAAGAGCCTTTATTTGCTCTCTCTTCTGCTATTGCAGAATCAACTCCAGTCACCTGCAATCCCTATATTTCTTTCAGGTAGAATAATAAAAAATAACAAAGAAAAAATATACCATCACTTCAAGTACTGATTATTTTAAATCCAATTACTATAATTTGTGAAAAAAAAAATCACACCAGAAGAGATGTACAATAGTACACAATGGAAGACAATTTTGTTTGAGAAATAGAATTTTTTGTGCTATTTTGTAAATAATGTCTTTGGTCTTTTAGAGAATATAGCACAAATGAGCTGTATGATTTTAAGAAAATATTGTACTGTGAAAAGCTCCACATAAAAAAGAAAGAAGGATGAAACAGAGTAGAACTGCCTATCTGCTGGATAAATACATTACTTCTTGTAAAACTTGGAAGCTGAACTGGGGCTGCTGCCAATTATAAAAGTTCCCTATCAAATAATCTCTGAATTTAAAAAGGCATCAAATTCCAAGTCCAGTAGGTGATGCAAAGAAACATTTGGGCTTATAGAAGCTATTACTTTTGTTTTCAAGTATAAAAAAGAACAGTCCCATTTTTCAATCCAGAAAATTGGAACTCATAATCTTGTTTTTTTCAATAGAATGTAAGAAAATTAGACTGGCTTGAAGATGTGAAAGCTGCATGTGAAGTGCTCAATGCTTTGTCTTTGGCAGGCATTAGCCACTGCCAAGAAAGCAACATAATTTCTACACAGATATTTAATTTTGATCTGTATATCACATATTTGTAGTTAATTTATCGAAGCATGTAAAGCAGCTGAAGCAAAAGTTCTGTTCTTTTTTTGCTATGCCAAGTAGTTCCGTTACAAATTATCATGCTATACCCTAATCCCTTTGGACTCAGTAAAATGCTCTTCTAAAACAGATGACTGTCCATACATTAGGTTATCTAATTAGGTTAGGCAACTGTGTATAAGGTAGATAAATCTTTCCTTTTTTTTTTTTTTTTTTTTTTTTTTTTTTTTTTTTTTTTGAGAGAGTGGAAATCTGTCCCATGTCACTTGCAAATTGCAAAGAAGTAAACACTTGTGAACAGTATTCAGAATTCAGCAATATGTAAATAAAGGCTATTTGTTAAAGTCCTTAATGTTGTCTTGAAAGCTGTAAGAAATCCATATGTTAGTGCCTAAAAGCAGTCTGGTTTTCCAAGGAATTAGTAATTTTCAACATCAGAGCACTTTTCTGGGCATTACAATATTGATTTAGGGCTAGCTCCTTCTTTAAGTCATGGCAGTGAAAATTTTCAGGATCCTGACACAGAGAACAGCTCTTACTTAACATTAGTCATAGCAAAATTAGACTCCCTTGCAGAGAAAGATGCTGCTTAAATGACTAAGCTCCATTTATTTAAATCCCAAACAGACATTTTCATTTGAGGATAACTTTTAGTCCCTCTCAGACAAATGCCTACTTATCTCTTAAAGCATGAGGGACCCATTCCCCAAAGCTTGTGGCAACAGGTCTGTTCCAGCAACACTTACCTATAACAAAACATAACAAATAGTTCTCCGTTCCAAAATGCCAGAAAAGCTTGAGAATCCAAGTGCCTTCTTTAAATTATACATGGAGTGACCCCTGAAAGTCATCAATAAAATTTAATTTAGGATTTCTAAATTATGCAGGAAAAGAAGGGAACAATCTGGATTCCAAAGTAGGGAAAAATAAGTAACATTCACCATCTGTGGTCCTTGACAACAAGCAGACTGTAGACAGAACCATACAGTAAAAACATAAATGCTTTTACAAGCTTAAGCCATCTGTAAAAACAGTGCTTAAAATGCTAAACTGAAATGGTTCAAAAAAATTGCACAAAATAAACTGCATTGCCATTCTGGGCTATTAATGAAATACTAAATAGACAGCACAAGTCCAACAAACCAGAGCAATTCAAGCTTTGTGAAAATCAATATCCAAGATAAGATGATGGACATATCTTAAGTGACCAACTCTTGTGAACTTGCAAACAGCCAAAAATCTTCAAAATATTGATCACTTCACTCAAACATCTATTCTGGAAATCATTAAACCCCACATGCTGAGTTTTGGAACTAAGCTTTGACATTTTTGCCTTCTTCTCCATTCCAAATATTAACAGCTTTTAACATTTTTAAGGTAACTGTGAATGGATATGTAACTAGACACTTCTAAAGAGAGTGTATTCATTAATGATAAGTGGTAAAACAAACAAAAATACCTCCATGAAACAAACATGTGCAGCAGAAACCAAAGCTCAGAGTTCTTTGTGGAGAGGACACTGAAAGCACTATTGTACACTTAAGAAACTTGAGGGATTCCCCAGCATATAGTCATTTTCTGCCCGGAAGAACCACAGGATAGTCTCTGCCTTGCTGCAAGTGTTTTGTTCATGGCTGTTCTTCTGGTGAAAGCCCTAACCCACAGAAGTCCCAGGCTCATTGCACAGCTTTTAACACCATATTGGTCTTCTCCTGTGTTGGCTTTCATATAAAGAATCTGAATTTCCTTCTGAATTCTTTTCAAATACAAGGAATTTTACATCCAGGTAGGCTTTGTAATTTTGAGGGCTATTGTTTTCTAGGTGTTGCACGACAAGCATGAAAAAAAGCCCTGAAAGCAAAAAATTCTTCATCAGTCACCTCTCTCATCTTTGTGTCTTTGGTATGAGACTAGTAAGTTAGGGAATGCAAATAAATTCCACAATATAAGCATTCCCATAAAATAAATACAAAACATACATGGGAAGTTATGAAAAACATGGGAAAATATACACTTAAATGAGAGTAAAGCAGCTTTTCTATGAAAGCATTTAGTGATAACTTCACAGTGTGGTCTCCCAGATCTGACCAACTTTTGACCCTTTTTTAACTCCTGGATTAGAAATAGCATATTTGTTACTGTACTCCTACTTCCAACATTTTTCATAAGCTAACAGTGTTTTTGTTTCTCTCAATTCTTTATAAGACTGTAATTAACTCATAAAATAAATACCTAAAAGGAAGAAATTTTCTTTCTGCATAATTTTAAAATCTTAATTTAGCAGAAGTGGTCTGCTGCAGAGCTAAGATTTTACGCTGAGAAAATACATTCAATGTAAATAATCCTTTTTCTCACCTGTGGCATTTCTTATCTACATTAGTGATTCTGACATTTCAGAATAATTACCAGTCTTTTCACTTCCCTCTGTGTCTTTAGTGATTTAATTTAATTCACTGCTTTCTTAAAAAGTTTTTTTCTGTTTGTTTTTGGCTAATTTTCTTCCCTTGACGCCTTCTTAGCCTTCCCATAACTTCAGTACTCAGTTTCTTGAGGAAAGGGGACAGACAACTACATGGAACTAGTATCAGAAAATGCTTATGCTTTGCTGCCTAAAGGAACTGATCTGCCACCACAAACCAATCAGTTTTAGCATCTCCCCTCCTACATAAAAGAGAACATGTGTAATCTATTCTCACATCACGAATATGAAAGGAAATCAGATGCTGCCAGTTTCTACCATGTAACATTTCCAAACTGTCTCTAAACTCTTTCAGAACTCTTCCGATGCACACATAACAAATTTCAGCAGGAGAGAAACAATCCATTCTTGTACTGGTGAATCTAGAAAACAAAGAAACTACCAGAACTTTAAATAGTTTAATTGAACTCCTATTAATTTAGAATATCTGTAATTTAGAATATCAAGTAATTGGTGGATTTGATGTAAATTGCTTCTATTCCATTTAATTGTTAATATCTATTTTTTGTTTTATTATTATTAGTGTTTTTCGCCTTGTAGCAGATTTTCAGAAGTTAGCATGATCTCCTCTGGGCTGTTACAAGATCAGTAAGGCTGTGCATTAACAAGGCTAAAAATCAGACATCTGTTCTTTTTGATAAATTGCTGAGTCTGTTTTTTGTATCATACAAATGGTATTTGACCATGCAAAATCCGATAAAATTTGATGCCAGTTTTACAAACTGTCCCTTTGCTTTATCTCCGTGTAGGTGATTAGATACCTTTACCAGGTCATGTACTCGGGCAATTGCAGTCAGATTTGATTAATCTACAACAGTTTACAATGATATTAATTAAATTTTCACAAGAAGAGAGGAAAAAAAATTCTACAGGCACTTTGCTAAGTGCTATTGAAATACAGAATTTTAAGTTACTAAATATTCAGGTTAACCAGAGATAATATCAAGGTCTGAGTATCTATTTTCTTCTGAATTTCCCTGTGACATGAGTAAGTTCCCTCTAATGCATTACCCCTTCATTATCCTACGTGTAAAAAACCCCCTACAAATCCTTCAGAAGACACTTCTGAAGCTTAATGAAAATTTCTAGGGGATTCTTGAATAAGAGGACAACTAATTTTGCCATTCTGCTTCAAACACAAATTCTTATTCATCTTTCACTTTTTGGAGCTTTTCTACATATGATTTATACAACAGTATGTGTGTATCTATGTATACACAAAGTATTCTATACATCAGTCTCTGAATATTTCACTCTAAATCAAACTTCCTGATTAAGCAGAAGAATGTTTGCATTCTGAAGGATGGCCTTTTGGCTGGAATACTTCTAGATAGGAGAAAGCAGTTATATAAACCAGTCAAAATAATTCACAAAATCACTCCATAAGATTACAAGAACAAGCTCCCTCTATAGTTAACTATGAAAACATAAAATAGACAAAATTCCTGAGATTATATCATGTTAGAATGCAAAAATTATTTTGAGTGAATCCAGAACTCAGGTGTTTGTGCTGCAGTGTTTAGTTTCTCTTTTAGCAACATTGATGCTTTGAAGTTAGGATTGATGGATCAAATGTGTGTGGGGAACACCACAACAGTACCATGTGGAGCTTTTTCTCTCCTGTATACAATAACATTTCTAGATGAAGCAGCAGCTAGTTCAGGAGGTTGGTGAGAAGAGACACATCTGCAGAAAAGACTGACTGAACTCCTGTTGAGATCCAAGGTGATAGTGAACAAACACTGGTGCCAGCAGTGTTTTCAACTCTCATTAAGATCTATCAGTTAAGGAAGAATATTTAGTCACAGTGAGAATCCAAATGTTGAAAGTCTATCAAGAATAAGGGCAGTGTGGCACAACTTCCTTTACTTGCAGTCCTTGTTTATTGTGAGAAAAGAATGGAGCAGTCCTAAATGAGAACCACTTCAGCTTGCCAAGTACTCAGTCTTTTATGAGGAATGATATAGCCTTCAAGGGGTATAGCTGCCTATTCTGCCTGTTGAAGCATAATTCTAGGTGTCATTTTTCTAGTAGCCTGCTCTGTTCCTTCTAAGTTGGTTATTCATTTGCAAATGAAAGTATTAATTCAAAAGTTACTTCTACACATTCAGAATTTTATTTTGGTTCTATATTTTATTTAAAGTGTCCACATCATTCTTTTTCATTCCATCTGTTTGCATCTCTCTCATGTATATAAACTCACTTTGAGCAAATATGATTTTTTGTCAGGCATTCAGTTTCACACATTGTTTGATAGAAAAATAATATATAATCACTGTACAGTGGTAGTGTGTGTTTCCCAGAGGAAAGGAAAAGATTGGTGATGAGATGAGAAATATGAAAATGAATATGCATAATAGAACAACACAGCCATGGTAATCATCATAGCTAACTTTAATTTTGCAAAGAAGTCTACTTTTTCATAGTGATGGATAAAGATAAAAAGGGGATGACATGGAATGCTTTCCCTGTGCTAGGGAATTTTTAAATTGAGGATCTGATTCCATCTGCATAAGCAAATAGAACATCCTCCACTTGTTCCACAAACAAGGTAGATAGTGGAAGAAACAACAATCTATTAGTCCTACCACCAACTGCAATTTGATTGTTTTCTGAAGGAAAACTCATCATTATTTTATGAACATCACAGAACTAAGTCATATAGGGCTGTCTAATCTAATACATATAACAAATACATTAAATACATAACATTTTGTATACATTCCACCTTCCCTTCCACATTGCAGAAATTCCTCAGAATTGTGGCCCAGATGCTGCCATGAATGTCTCTCACACAGGCTTTTACTAGGTCTCTAAGGATACCAGGGATCTCAAACACTGTCTGAGTCTTGTCTCATCTACTGACCCCTGATTCATGTGGAATTTCACCTCCTCCAGAAGCCATTGACATTTAAAACGTATCTGTAAATTTTGAACAATCCCTGGATTCATGTGATAGGTATCTTTATATGGGAAGTTTGATGAAGAACTTCTTCATAGTCAAGCAGTAACAAGGTAAGTCTAGCAGTTAGAATTCAAAATGTTTAAATCATAGCTTCCTTTATAAACAACATACATACAAATTCACTACAGTATGCCTTTTGATTGGCTCTGAGGGATATCTTTACTTACCTGACATGCAATCTTGTTCTAATCAGTATTCAGATCATAAGATTGTTATATGAAGACTGGTAATGGATTTAAAATAACCTTCTGGAAGTAAGTAGTAAACAAGACTTTCTGCAGGGATGTATTTTGAACTGCAGATGTTTGTTCCTCTTAACCCACCAGTGTATACTTTATCTGGTGTTATTCACCGTTACTCAGCTCATTACAGAGTCAGATTATGGTTTCTTTGCTAATTCTTGTTTGTAACTTTTAAATCACCTGGAATAAGGACTATATATTTAATCTTCATTCTTACTAATACTGAAGTAGGACCATTAATGGATTTAAACTCTTTACACCCTCCTAAGTTCTGAATAATTTTTATTTGACAAACAAGAAAAGTGAGACATAAGTTAGATATGGACTGCAAATCTAATTGATTTTGAATTTCACATGTTTCCAACCTGATACTTCTTGCCTACACAGCCTTAGGACCTGTGAGAAGGATAACAGATTTCCAAGTCTATGTCCCTTGTGAAAAAGCAGGGGCTTCACAGACAACCTTCACTATTGTCTCCAGAAAAGCCCACTGGGGGCAGTCTACAGTGTACATTGGTAGTGTACTATGTCACCACAAGCCACAGGACATTTCTGGCTTGTTTTTCATGCCAAGTCCTCTTAGTCTCTACCTGAACCTTAAATCATGCTACCAAGTTTACTGTCTGGTCAGTTACAGAAATTGACTTTGAAGGTAATCTTGGTATATTCCTCAAAAAAACACAGGCAAATCTGTTTAGGTTGATTTGAGAAGTGATACACCCACACAACATTTAACAAAATCGGTGGAAACCCTTCTGAAAAAAAGAAAAAATTATTTAAGTTTTAATTTAGTTATTTTAGACTAAACAAAACTATTAGATTATTTTGAAAATTTTGGGCTCAAATATCTTCTTTAAAATCATCAAGCAAATAAATGCCAGAGCTGAAAATAGAATCCATATGCCATTACCCTTCTAATTGTAATCTTTGCAGTCATGATAGTTCTTCAATTTTAGAGATTGTTATTAAAAAATATTGGTCAAAGGTTTCAGCATAATTTTCAGATGGGAAACTAAAGGGTTATTTTGGATTCTTTTATTTGTTAAACATACTAATTCAAATTTTTCACTAAGTTGCTGATACTAATATATTCCCAGAAGAGTTCATTTGGTTCAATGGCATTTATTCATAGATAGACTTACAATTTATCTCAGATATAATTACTGAGTGGACTATATGGAGCAAGTTGATGCCTCCAGTGTTTGAGCTCATTTAAGTAAATCTTACAAAAAAGTGTTCTGAAAAAAATTGGTGGGCACGAAGACAAAATAACTCATAATCTTAGTAAGGCATGTCATTTGACAAGAGGATTTTCTTGAGATAGCTTTCATGGCTGGGACATTTTTGTAATATGATCGTACAGTGATTTAATACCATATGAATAAATCTGCCAAAATTACAATATGAAACATACACAAGATACATGTTGCTCTGTTACTTAACAGCTTCCTTTTAAAGGTTTCCTGAAGTGTTTGAGCCAAAGCTCAGGAGCTAAAACTTGCAATGAGGAATGCCCTGGTAAAGTGATTCATGAATCTTGCTGTCTCAAAAAACGTAATCTCAGTTTACACAACATGTTTGAAATTATCACTCAAAATCTTGTCACTTGTCAGGAAGTTATACATACTCAGTTACTTAAAATTTCAGACAGCTATTGCTTGTTCAACAAATGCCAAGATCACACAACCTACTCTTCCTGAAAATTCACTGCCCAAATGCACAAGAGCTTTGTAGTCAGAATTAGTTCAGGATTCCGGTTTTGTTTTGTGCCTCCTGTCACAAATAATAAATACTAAACACCTTTGTTACTGGGAGTTTTGATGGCAAACAGAAGAAACATAACCATGAGAAAGAAAGAAACTAGAAGGAGAGGAATATGCTCCAAAAAATGGATTTTTTGACATGACATCATTGATTTTTAAGCTTAAGAAAGCCGTGAGCCACAGAGTAGATATTTTTCAATGCTTGGTATCATAGTAGACTATTCAACAACAACAAGTTACACATCAGTATATATATGTTGAACAAATTAATATCAGGTCTAATAGGTTGCCATCTTCTGCATGCATGGAACTAAAATAGTAAGACAATTTGTTCATCAGAGGGAAATTTTTAATTTTACATTATGTAAAGTAATATTTCTTCCAGGAACAAGGTACAGGATGGTAAAGAACTTCTCACTTCAGACAGCTGCTACAATAGACTGAATTAAAGTCCCACTATGTTCTTCTGCTCTTACATAAAATTTATCTCCATTGTCATAAATTTTGAGAAATTTCTTCTCAAGTTGAGTATTTCTCTTTTCTGAGGGGTATCTTGAATCACATGTGACCAGGGGTGACAGTTCAGTAAACTAATCATACAACAGCACTATTCAGATTTGGTTCACAGAGACAAAGTGTCCAAGATCTATACAGAAAAACACAGGAAATGCCTTTGGAGCAAAGAGAAGAGGTAGAAAAACTGATCTTGTAAAAACCTTGGTAACTCTGAGTCAGGTTGGCATAAATCAATCCCATCTTGCTGTTACCAGGATTCAGAAACTCTTAATTTGGCCATACTCACACTGCAATTATAAGATGCATTTTTGGGTTAAGATACATTGGAATTGCATAGAGCTCATGTATTCTCATTATCAAATCAACAAATATAGGAGAAAACATCAGTTTTGCAGAAGGAAGAAAAACGAAAGGTGATTTAATTATCAGAAACTCACTGGTGCCTTAATCAACAGATGTAGCCAAGTTTCTACAAAAAGCACTTTTTTAGAGGACTTCTTTGTTCTTTTTCTTTTACTTTGATGGGTTAAATTTTGCTTACCTGTCCTTTGGCTACTTAGTGTCAAGATAGTATTTTTAAATCACTACAAAAGTTGTAATAAGCAGAAGAAACAATTCTTGTTCTTTCATCCTGTTTTCACTGAGACAGTCTCATAAAAATATACAATTAGTTATTACAGTGTTACTACAGCATTGGATTTTTCCTTCTACAACATTTTCTTTTTCTCTAATGCATCATATTTAACAAACTTTTATGAAGAGGTGATAGCCACAGAGGAACAGGAAATAATGAGGAAGGTGTATTGCTCATAAAGCTCAGACAGTTGGAAAAAACCCCTCCTGTAATGATCCAAATGTTTTAAACTGATCCAATCAAAAAAGTTGCTTGTTCCATTTTTGAGAGTAAATCCAGACCCTTAGAAAATTTTTCTTTTTTTTTTTTTTTGTCTTGGAGGTATAACTTCAAAACCAGTATTTAAAATATAAGAGGGTAGAGGGTATCTTCCTCTCATATACTTTAAGGATTTTCTGGCTTGTATTTTTTTGGATATGCTTCATTTGTACAGCAAGTCATATGAAACATCAGTTATTCTAAATATTTTCTCTTGCATAAAGGTTGCATTATTGACAACAGAACAGCTGTGTCAGTTCTCTTTCTTTTTAGGACTATATATATTCTGTCTGGAAATTCCAACCCTAGCACCTTAACTATGAATATGAGCGAAGTTATCTTTGCTTGAATTAATGAAGATTTCATTTTCTTTCTTTTTTCTATAGGTATTAGAATTAATATCCTTTATAGCACTGACTCAGCTACAGAAATCATGTCTATTGAATCAATAAATATAAATCAAAAAACCAGTACCAACAAGGAAAATACAAATTAATTCAAGTAATAAACTCATTTCTTAAGTATTACCTTCATAAGCGCTTACAATTTACATTTCTGCAGTATCACCTTTCATTGGTAAGCACAAAAAAGAGTAAAAACTGTTAATCAGAATAATATAGGCTCCTAAATCCCATGAGCAATGGGAAAGTTTATCAGATAGCTCATGGAAGTAGAGACTGCAGTGAGCTCCCTTTGAAATTAACACAGTGTTACTGAAAATCAAGGTTTAGATTTCTTTAAAAAAAAAAACAAAAAAAAAAAAAAAAAAACAAAAAAAAAAAAAAAAAAAAAAAACCCGCTTCTAAGATAATGTCAGAGAAACAGGCAGTAGCCTTTTGACTTGTGGGTTCACAACAGATTTCGTGTCTGGCAGCTCCATTAATGCATGGATGAATACCTCCTTTTTTGTGCAAAAAGCCACTGGATCAGCATTGGCATAGTTGTTAAAATACTCTTCTCTTGCATATGTAACAATGATCGTGTGATGAATCAGGTGGAGGAAGAATATGATTTTGTATTGCTACTACAAAAATTATTGTACTCATACCAGATATTAGATGGCTCCTCTCCTAGCTGCAAGTTAGATAGTCAGCACACACTTGATTAAACCTTGCAAAGAAGAAAGGTGGAAAAGAAACTCTGTAAATCCCATAACCATTCTGTTTCCACTGAACTTTTTGATGCTAGCACATATGTAACTTCACATACCTATCCTAGAGACATGGATTAGGATTCTATTTAGTGTTAGAAGCCTCACAAATACAAAAATGCTTCCAAAACTGGCAACGGCTAAAAATTTAGATAGCATTTATGTATTATATTGGCAATCATATTCCGGCATTTGAACCCATTTTAGCTCTATTTTATTCTTTATATTTTTTTCCTTATATTATTGTGGTTTAAACCCAGCCAGCAACCAAATACCACACAGCCACTTGCTTACTGCCCCACCACCAGCATCAGGGAGAGAATCAGAAGGGTAAAAGCTAGAAAATTTGTGGGTTGAGACAAAGACAGTTCAATAGGGAAAGCAAAAGGCATACACATGGGCAAAGTAAAACAAGGAATTATTCCACTGCTTCCCATGGGCAGACAGGTGTTCATCTATCCCCAGGAGAATAGGGCCCCATCATAGGTATTAGTGACTTAGGGAAACAAATGCCATTATTCCAAACATCCCCCTTCCTCCTCCTTCTTCCTGCCTTATACACCGAGCATTATGTCATATGGTCTGGAACATCCTTTTGGTTAGTTTGGGTCACCTGTCCTGGCTGCTTCTCCTCCCAACCTCCCACTTACCCACAACTTTTTGCTATCTTGTCAATATGAAAAGCATAAAAGGTCTTGGCTCTGTGTAAGCTCTGCTCAACAATAACAAAAACAGCCTATATTATCAACCCTGTGTTCAGCACAAACCCAAAACACAGTCCCATACCAGCCATTGTGAAGAAAATTATCTCCACCCTGGCCAAAATCAGCAGAGAAGAGTCTCTTCTGGGTTTATCCTGTCTTAAAAATTTCAAGTACAGTTTTTCAGCCCATTTTAGACTACACACAGGTTTATAGTCTGAGCTTGGACCAATCCCTGTTGCAGAAAGTCCAGATGAGCCACCTCTTTGCCTTAATATTAATTAATTATGAAAAGAGGTTAATTGAGAAAAGAGAATAATGGAGGAAATGAGGATAAGTGGATGCATCCAAAGGGAAAGAAAGGGGGGAAAACTATTCAAAAACTAGGTATCATGTAAAACCTAACACTGAATGAAATAAATACTTTCAATTTCATGGTTCAAGTTTTCCCTGACTTGTGTTTGATATAGCTAGAACACTATTACATACATCTCTCAGCCTACAAAAAATTTCAAGGTTCCACCATTATTCCCTAAGGAGCTGCCCTTGAGATAAATACACATGTAACTTTTATCTGAAAAACTGAGCAAAACCCCCTACCATTATTGAAGTTCCTCCATTCATACCCTCTCACTTAACTGAAGTGTAGCTTGGATTCGTTATCCTTTAGCTATTATGCAGATGTGAGACATTGAATTGTTATATTAATTATTAGTTCAAACCAACTCAGGTGTGTGAGTGTGTTGGGGAAAGAGACAGGTCAAATTTCACCAAGGAGGGCTGATGTGCTGCCCTAATCCAGCCCCTTGACACCTCCTCGTACAGCCCTGGCTGCCCCCAAGGAGGCAACTATCAGTCATTGGACACTGGGAGCACTGCCCATACCACACCCTAGAGCCCCTGACCCTGCCTTGGATTGGATGGCATACAAGAATTCCCTCCTATGGGTGGGGGAGTGGCCACAGGGGCCAAAGTAAATAAAAGCAACAACATAGGCTCTGCATGAGTTTGGACCCAGCCATCTTCTGCACTCCTGGTAGCTGGATTCTAGGGGTAGTAGCTATAATTCTTTTTCTCTCTCACTTTCTTTACTTTTCCTAATCTCTGTTCTTAGTATGTTGGGTAGTTTAAAATCAGATGAGATGGATTTTGTTAAGCTATATGAGTTAGCATATGCTAAGGCGATGCTTTGTGGAATGCTTAATTTTAGTTGAATGTTACCCTTTGTATTGTGTCTGGCTGAAATTAAGTTCTGTCTCCCATAACAGCACTCACAGTGCTATGCTTTGCATTGGTATCTAGAAAGGTGTTGATAACAATCCAGTGTTTCGGCTACTGCGGAGTGTGCTGGCACAGCATCAGTGCTGTAACATTCCTCCCCCAGCAACTGAGAGCAAGATTCTGGGATGGGACAGAACTAGCCCAGCTGACCCAAACTAACAGGGGATATTTCACACTATATGATGTCAGCTCAAATATTAAAGCTAAGGAAAGGAGGAGGAAGTGGGGGTGTTTTTTTTTAACATGTTTGCCTGCTGCGCAATTGCTATGTATGCTGAAGCCCTGTTTCTCAGGAGGTGACTGGACATCACTGCTGTTGTTTTCTGCTTCACTTGTGCACACATGCAAGCTATTGCTTTTGCTTTAGTAAACTGCCTTATTCAACCTGCAAGTTGTTTTCCATCTTTTTGTCTCTCTCCTGTTTCTGGGAAAGGGAATGATAGAGCAGCTTGGTGGGCACCTGATGTTCAACCAAGGTCAACCCACTATACCCTTTAAGTTTTGGCCAAGTTCCTTTATTTTCTAAAGTTCACCATCAAAATTACCTCCTGAGAAAATGTGTGTGGCGCCTTTTTCCTTGAAGGCCCTTTTTAAAAATTTGGTGGGTGAATTTTTGGAGACGTTTATATTTTTAAAGTAAAACCCTTTCAATGAGCTCAGAGTATGAGTCTGGGTTTTTACAGTAGATGAAAACAGAGTAAACATTTCCTAAAATACAAAGGCCTGTAGAAAATAACTTGCGAAGCTGAAATAGGTATGACTACACTGGGTACTAGGCACAGACGTGAATTCCCTATGTCTATACTTCAATCTAGGGCAATGCAAATCAGCTCTACTCTGTGATCAAATATTTCCTGTGATGTTATTTACCTGAGAATCAGAAACACCTGTTACAGTCTGGTGGCTCTGGGGATAAAATACCTCTCTTCCAACTGTACTCCGGAGGAATATTGAGACAAAAATACTGACCTGGAAGGAAGAATGAGTTCTTTCCATTGATAAAATATTTGTGTGTTTTATTTTTTTCATTTAGCTAAAAGCGTTCTGGTTTACTTTTTATCTCAGTGGGTCTATTTTACCCAATTAAAAATAAAAGAGGAGCAAGAGTAGAAATCTCACATTCCAGTAGCCTATACAAGTCATTGTACAAAAGGAAATGTACTCTATTAAGTGCTAATGGGAGTTAATTGTAGTGAACTTTCTGCTGTATTCTGCTTCAGCTCATCCAGGCATTAAAAATCCAACTTTGTTGCTCTTAAGAAGTTTTACCTCCTACTATTAATTTGCCTAGGATATTTATTTTACAGAGGTATTTATGAGACTGCTTGTCTATTAGAGTCTATAGCACATACTTGAAATAATTACTTTAATCTCTAGCTTCAGTTATAGGCTAGGTGCTCAGAATAAGGGCCAGGTTTCAAATCACATTCATTCATGCAGATTTTTAAACTTTTCTGCTCCTCAGATGTGACATTTTATTGCAGATACCACTGAAAAAATGTCTCCTGGAAACCCTCTTTACTGGGAAAAGTAATGTTTAGAAACTAACAGTTTTTCATTATCTTCACAATGAATTGCTTCCACAGTGATATTACAGAGAGACAGATGTGCGGGTCTTCGAAATCAGTTCTCTGGAGGAAAACTTTGAGGTTTTGAAGATAATTATTGCTAAAACCATTTTAGTTTTAAACTAAATGTGAAATTGATAATGTGATTCAAATACAGACTAAAAATAATGTTTTGAGAAGTAATTGTTGAAATTTGACTTCTGTCTATGAAATTGTTCAGCAGAGGTTGAAATAGTTGTCAGGATGATTTTAGCTGCAGTTACAAATTACTTTGCCAAAAATTGGAAGGATTATTTTTTCCTGCTTGATGAGCATCTTGTAATCTATTTTCCTTCTTCTTCATTTATACAGGCCACTTCAAAGAAGATTGTTTTACATAGGGGGCTCTACAGACATCTAGAAGCCCCTCAGACAGAATAGGGGAAAATTCAGGCTTTATTGCCTTTGAAAGAACTGATCTAGTTTTCATAATTCATGTTTTTTAAACAAGATTCTACACATTGACATTCATTCTACCTTTAAAAAATTCAAGAAGTATCTTTTTATCTTTCTAGGACAACAGATTAACAGGAAAGCAGTCTTTTACTCTTTTTTGGTTTGGGTTTTTTTTTTGGTATAGCTACAATTTGTAAGGATCCATTATCTAATACATGCTACTTTCTGCTGCAGACATTTGGCTGCTGTGGTGACAGGTACTTTAAAAAAGTAATGCTAGCTCACTAGAAATTTTTGGTGCTACTAAATGCATCATCTTCTGCATAGTTGCAAGTAACTTTTTTCTGTTTAGCCTTCCTTACTGTTGAAAATAGTATTTTGCCCTTCACCTAATGCCCAAGAAAAATAAGGAAGACTGATTGTGTTCTGCTATTACGCGTTTGTGCTCTATTTCTCCCTTGCTGTGTTTAGAAGTCTTAGCTGCTGACAGAACTAAGATGCTGTTTGTATGATTGCCCGCTTAGACACTGTTAGTGAAATCCTTCATATGCAGTAGAACTTTGCAGGCAGTAGTGGAGGGTAGAGATTACCTCATGTTTTTTTAATGTACTTTTTCTGATAACAGTTTCTAGCATGCTCAGAATTTCTAGATAGTAATATTTTTTCACTCATCACTATCAGTGACTTTTCAGGTGTTTGCAAAGATGAAGGCAGATACAGTTCTTAGGAATAAACACCAGTGGTGGGATTCACGTCATGATTTAAAGGACTTGATTATTCAGTTCTCCCTAAAACACATGCCTCAGGTAAGACTCGGTTTTAAACACAGGGGCCTAATGCCACTGTAGATACTACAGCGTGCAAGATAGGTGCCTCACTGACAGGTATAAGACAGGACTTACATAAGATGGAAGATTGTAAGGGAAATAACTATTTTTTCGAGCCTGCAGTCATTTTGTTCATATGGATTGTGCTTCGCTCCAATGGGTTTGCCAAGTACTGCATTTATTCTTTCTTTCTTACCTCCCCCCTAGTTAGATAAAAAGCTGAAGAGACAATCAGATACTTCTGTGCTGAGCATGGCATACTATTATCTGAAGAGTTAAACATGACAGAATGTAATATAAGGGCAGTTGATATTGTGTGAAACAGAAGAAAAAGCATGGCAGACTAAGAACTTCTCGGGGAAGAAATTGAATCATAAATACAGATATATTCTCTTTGTGTTTTTCCATGACAAAGAAATTTAAATAGTGTCTTAGTTGTTCCTGATATTGTTATCTGCAGGCAAAAACACAATACAAAATAAGTTTGTGAACAAATGAGATTGGCTCTTTAGTCTGAAAAACTGTGCAAACTTCAGGAATCCACCTCATTAGAGCAAGCCTTGCTTGTGAGGTCAGGAACATGGAAATCATCATCATATGGGTAAAGTGTAGTGTCTTGTAATTCTGATTTTTTTTTAAATCTGGTAATAAAGTAAAATGGTCTTGTGTATTGCTTATTATTAAAAGCATTTATGGTTGTTGAAAGAACAGTAAATAGATGCCACAGACAGTTCCAAGACATGTAAATGACAGCAGCCAAGCACCTGGATGGCTTTCAAAGATCTATGTCTGTATTGTTGATACTAGGACCCCACACACTTTGCTCGTGTGAAATATGTACAGCTAAGTGTCTTAATCTCAAAAGTTGCTTTCAGTAAAGACAGTCTTAACAGGAGCAAAGAGAAAAAGGAAGAAAAGACACGACAAGATATATTGATCTGAATTCATTTAGTTGTCTTTCTGTGATCAACTGCTGTAATCTGGAACATTTTTGGTCATGTGATCCATCAGCTTTGTGTTGGCAGGTACAACAAAGGGCCTTTGGACAGATATGCTCCTGTTATACTAGCAGCCATTCCAAATGTCTTAGCCATGTCTGTATGGGAAACTGAATCAAGTTCCTATAGACAAGATAAAGAAAAATGTGGTGGCAAAACAATTATCAAGGGAAAGATCTTCAAATAGTTAATGTGTAAAGCAAATACAGATGCATATCCCTTTATTAACTCTTTAAACATACGTGAAAATTCAGGAGGATTGGGCATCTAATTCTCAGAAAAGTCAGCCACTGCTTCAGATAATTGTTGATGAACTGAAGTCACTTTTTCAATCACTTGAAATAATTCCTATACAGAAGTTGTGCGAATTACATAAAAATGAATAAAATTAAAAGGTCTGTCTACGTAGAAGCTATGCCAGTTTAAGGTTCCTCTGGAAGAAAGAAAATATACAGTCTAGTGCTACCATCACATGGGGAAACAGCAATGCTGGTGCCAGATGAGTCAAGCACGTGGCAGATTAGTGCCATAATGACACTTGGGTTAGATTGAATACAGTCCCCAGCCAGCATGCTGATGCTGTATTACATAGGAAACAGTCTCCCGATGTTACGTAGGAAACCTTGCTTTAAGGGCAATGTGGTGATGCTATGAGGACTCTGTTGCTCGTTGGGCAGTAGCAGAGGAGGGTTCCTATGGCATTGGGTAGGGCAGGGCTTGGCAGCCAGAGCCCATCCCACAACCCAGTCAGGAGCAGGGCAGCTGGGGACAAAAGGGCTGCCCCAACCCTGGCACCTCCATGGAGATGGGCACAGACCAAATGCCTAGGCGAAGCTGTAACCCTGCATGGGTGGGACTGGTTTGGTGGGGCTGTAGCCTGAGCAGGACAGGGCCAGGAGGACCTGGAGACTGTCCCTGCTGTGGGATCACCAGGGGCAGGGACTGATGGTCCTGGGGGCCTGGAACTGACCCTTGACCTTGGGCAGGTGATGGGGAAAAAATACTTAGTGGTACTTAGTACTTACTTAGTGGTAAAGCCACAAAGTGCCCTTAGGGCAGAGATCCTCTGCAAAATGATGATGCAATTCTTCACTTAAGATCTCTAATGCCCATATTTTGGCAAATGCAATGAAAAATAGAAATATGCCTTTTTACAGCCTTTACATATGAATTGAAATGAGTTTTAAATAACCTAAGTAAATTATCAACCCTAAATACCTGTTTTAGTGTTTTCTCTCAATTTAAAACATACTCATAAAGTTTGCAATTTAAAAGGAAAAGCTCTAGAGGAGCAAAAACTGTGAAAATGCCTAGACTGCAAGGATTCTTTGGGGTCTTGCAGATAGAACACCACATCTACACACAGAGTCATACACATAAAGATTGTATCAGTGAGGCAGAAGGTGATAAACTTTCTTTTTTTGATTAAACATAGCTGTAAGGAAAAAGAATACACATTCTTGAAAGTCAAAAATAATAATTTATAATTTTTAATAATTTCTGACATACTTTACATAGCATATTACTGAAGCCCCTAAATTAAGAGTATAGATTATATTTCTGGTTTAATATAAACTTGGACAACTGATAGACCTGTCATCCAAGTTCTAGAAGAAGTGAGGGAAATGCAGAAAACACTCAAAGAAAGCAGTGAACTATCTTTTTTCAGAGAAGACTTAACATATATCCTTTTTCTTAAATAGAAACATCTTCAGCTGTGGAATGTCTTTCATAATGTAAACTGCTGTCATGAAATAAATTATAGGGAAGTCTCTGTGAGGCACTGAGTTTAGCAGCTGTGTACTTTTCTGTAGTGTAATCTGATGTGTTTCTGCCTTACTTTGGAAAAAGCAAAGGGAAAAGTGTATTTTGGTAATAAAGGGAAGTAAAAAGATGAGTTTGTTTCCAAAGGAATAGAAAATTATATAAAGATACCAAGAATATGAAATGGAAGGCTTTCAATTCTTGTATATGTATTGATAAACAATAGCTAGTCCATGAATTAGCTACTGACTCATATTCCAACTCTGTGTGAGGAGCATGATTATTGTACGACATATTGTAAAGATTAGACATTAGCTCATCTTTTTTAGTTTGTGATAAAAGCATGTTGTAAATTCAGACTACTTTAAATGTACTATGCATGTGAAATGCAAACAGAATGGCCAAAAAGAGTTCTTATTTCATAACTGGTTAAATAAATGATGCTACATGGTTGCCCTGTCATCAAATCATTGCTTGTGTTTTATTATAACTGCTCTATAAAACTATCATGTGAAAGTTGCTTTTAAGCTTAACAAAATAGAGGAATATATTCTCTCAAAACAAAAACTCAAACACAAATGGCTTTGTGTTTTTAAGGATTCAGTAGTTAGTTATTTATTCATCCATAACAACACTGATTATTATTAAAACAAGTTTTGTTTTCCACCCGAATTTTGTATATGCATGAGCATGGCTTTTTACTAAATCTGAAAAATTGTACTTTTTCATCTTTAAAATAATAAACTAACAAGAAGGTCTACATAGTGATATATGATGTATAGTGAAACAGTGAAATTACAATACAGTAGTAAATAAATCAAATGTCTGGCCATACTCCATGATTCACATAAGTTCATAGGTAACTGAGTCAATGCAAGGTGAGCCTTCTAGTAGCCTGAGATGATCCAGGGCACTTGATGATAGAACTGCTCAGTCTGCTGTGCTGTAACCATTAATAAACTGGAAACAATTTCTCTTTATTCGTAGTGTGGAGTCAAATATCTGAATGAGCTTCTGGGCACTTCAAAAGCTTTCTGTGCCTTATCATATACTTGTGAAACAGAAATGGGATAGAGAATGTTTGGTTCTCCTCATGTAGCAACTATGCAAAACAATCAGGGTGACAATCCATAAAGCACTTTAAAGAAGTTTTCTTTTAACCTTGGGATGTAAAACCAGCGAAGACTTTGGTCTCAGTGGAAGACAAATCATAATGTTATAAAACTTCAAACAAATATTTTTTCTACCTTATTTATTAAAAAAAAAGAACACAGATCCCGCAAAGATTTTCAAGCATTGATTCTGCAGATGGAAATATCAAACTTCCATTCCTGTGCATTCATCCTTATGCATTTCATGTTGAGATTATTGTTATTGCTTATATGTTATTAGTTCAGTTGCACCATATCACAGCTTCTTTCTAAAGAGAGCACAAACATTCATATAATGTAATCAGAAACGTATGTTAACTGAAAATTGTTGTTCCATTTAAAAACGGAAAATATAAAAAACCCCTCTTGTGTGTGTCTTTAAAGACTGCATTTCAAGAATGTCAAGCTGGCTTATCAGTTCCAGGCTGCCTCATATACTTATGGTCAAGACATATCATCATCTGATACCTGTTTCAGAGCTTGTGGGAATACATATGAGATGTGATGCCTGTGTCCTTTAGTACTTTTGGTTGTAGACAGATATCTACATCATCAGCCTCCAGTCCCTGAACAGGTGATTGAAGGAATTTAGAATAGAAGGATGACCCTTCATATTTTGGGGGGCAGTGTATACCTTTCACAAAATATCCTGGACAAACCTCTTCCAGTAACAGCATACTTGACTAAAAGGATCTCTGAGCTGACCCAGCATGGCAACTTTAATTTTCAGATATTTACACGTATGTATATATCTTCTTTTAACTAACTTCAGGAAATCATGCTGGCTGAGAACCTTCCTATGACATCATCTTGCATCCCCTCACTGAGGGGTTTCAAAAGAAGAGCTAAAACAGGACCCTTTATTCCACCCCACAGGATAACAGGAAGAGCTAGTTTCCTTTTCTAGCAGCCTGGCTGTTTTATCAGTTGTCAAGGAAAAAGGTAAAAAGAAATCAGGAACATATTTTTCAAAACTGAGACATGAATAAACATTAAAAATAGACTCAACAGGCTTTTGAGCTTGACTTTGCACAAACTTCTTCAACATGTTTTAGGAACAGGAAGAAAGCTTTTGATTTTGCTGTGTCCATTACAACATTTTGAATATTGCAAATTTGTGTATCACTCAGAAAAAATGTTTAGCCCTGAAAGGGCACAAGCATATAATACACATGAACAGAAGCAAATTTGTAAATATTCACATTATTTGTTTCCAGGGTCAGATAAATATATATGTAAATTTCTTTCTGTTTTTCTGTCTCATATTCTTCACATGATCTTTCTAAAGATTTCTGTAAGTAATGAATACAGTTAGAACAGGTGGAGAATAAGTGTTGAATATGGTGCCAACTACACAGAGCAGACATGACTAAATTTGGCGATGTTTATTATAATTGAACAGAAGTTCAGAAGCTGTCCTGCTGAATAGACATTTTTCATACATCTTCTCATCAGTTTACATTGACAAAAACAATCATTTGAATAAGAATACTTTCAAGTATATGTCACTTCTCTCTGAACAAAAACACTTTTCCCTAAACAAATGATAAACAAATATGTTTAGAAGAAGTGTTATTATCTGAGAAGTATATGTTGGTTTGCAACATTCCACTAGCAAAAGGTGCCTCTGCTGCATTTGTCTCCACATTTTTCTTTCACTTCTGGGCAATGATGCTGAGCTATTCTTTGCTGGGTTCTTAGAAGTAGAATTAAGGATCCATTTCTGTAGCGGAAATAAGACTTCCACCACAGGGTAAAAAAGTATGACAGAAGTTACTGGTCAGAGTGCAAAAATTGACTTCAGGTTCTCTAGGGCTAAATTCACGTAGAACTACAGCTGGATGTGTAACACCATGACCTCACTGTTTGTAACTGTTGTTTGTAGCAAACCACAGATATGGTGACTTAGGAGCAAGGAAGATAAATACATAATCAACTCCATAGACCAAAATTGGGAATTAAGGTCATTGTAATTCACAGGTCTATTGTGGTTTTAAGGCAAAACAAATAATGCTGGGGAAACACTACTGAAGATAGAGGTCTAGAAGTAGCGGTAGAATTTCCACTAAATACTGTTTATCCTCAAGGGGAAATGTACTCTGCTGAGGCACCTCAGGATCTGATGCTTGCAGTACTTCAGCAAGAAGTAGTCAATCATTTAACCATTGGCTCTAAGGTTCTAGGGACCCACTTCCAGAAAATCATTGAGTCTGACTGGATGTACAGAGCTTGAAACTGCTAAGCAGTTTTTGTCCCAGACAACGTGGTGATTTTTCTTTTAATAGATCTTTGCTGCCTTTGATAAGATATTTCTTTCAGACTGCCTTAGCGTGACAAGCCTTAGGATGAAGAAGATGCTGGAAAACATTTCATATGAAGGATATCACAACTGTTTTAATCAATTCAGCTTCATCTTTTCTTCCTTAAGTAGTGTGTAAGAATGGTAAGAATGACCATATTCTTTAAACTGAGTAATATTAGAGTTCTTGTGTCCAGCCTAAATTATGCTATTTGCCTTAAATTTCTTTAGAACTTTTCTGTAACAAATACAGACCAAACCTATGTGATAATCACAAAGTAGTGGAATTGCATCTGTTGGAATTGTTAGAATTCTTACCATAATCTTAAAGGGATACTAGCACTGATTCATAAGCATATTTATATCTAACCTCCCACTCACGTCATAAATCATAAAGGGTCTACTCTTTCATATAGTAAAAGATGTTATTGTTGATTCCCAATAAAATCATGCTATCAAGACTACATTCTTGTTCTCAAGGTTACATTTGTGTCAGAATTTCTTACCATAAATATCACTTTGAAGGAATTTGTAGATTTTTTCTTGTTATTGCATTATTTAGCCACAGGGAGAAACAGTTGAATATTATTATTTCAGTTTTTCCTCTTTAATAGACTCCTGAACTTGAAAAAAAAAACTTACTGTTTTTTTTCTGCCTTCTAAATTAAAGAAAGCTATGTTTTAGTAATGCACAAATTAAAGTTAAGTGTAAACATGCAGGGAAAGGCAATATTGTGCAGTGCTGAAATTGCAAATTAAGCTGAAATCAAGCATTAATTTAGTCACTGGAGTAAATATTTGGAGATATTCAAATTTATATGGCTGTCTTTATTAATAAGTTGTCAATAATATTTCCCAAATGTTTTTGTTATATGATTTATTAAAATTGTGAACTTTTATACAATTATAAAGAACAGAAATTTATTAGGTGGAAAGAAAACTAGGTGCTCCGGGCTGGTGGAGATATATAAATAGATATTAAACTGTCAGGAGCTAGGATCAGAAGAAAAAATAAAAAAAAATCAAATGCTATGTAAATTGGTAATATCCCAATGTCTGTATTCAGCACTCTACTTTGTCAGAGGTCTTTCAGAAAGTTCTTTCAGTGTAATGATATCTCCTGCTGGTTTTGTCTAAGGCTGTGAGAATGCCTGAATACAAAAGCTCACTTAGATTTTTAAATGTAACCACTGACCAAACTTTAAAGATCAGGCGTTAAGATGATAATTTAATGTCCTTCAGGACACTTCTGCAAAAAGGAGCACTAAAAGCAGACTCAGAGCAGACAGACACAGACAGTTATGCATACAATTTCATACCGATACATATACTCTCAAATTTTCATTTTGTTCTTTTCTTTCTGAATATTTTTAAATTACCAACAACCTTGATCCCAAATAGTCATTTAACAGTATTTTAATATTTTCTTCAGAAGACGACACTGATCCATGTTGCTGAAACGTGCTATACTGAATTTTATTCTAGATTTGAATTTCACATAGAAAATATTATTTTCAGCTAGTGCCTTTTCACTCCTTAAGTTATCTAGTAAAAGAAATATATATGCAAACTCCAGTCAATTAATCTAGAAATATCCACTGTCTAGGTCTTAATCTGTGCTTCATCTTTTCAATTCACATTCATATTTTTCTAATGTTCAAAGAAAGAAATATTTCCATTTTGCGTTGCTTCTTAAAGCCTTTTAGAAACCTATCTGATAGTATTTTTATCCAGCTTCCTAGTTAGACACATAATCTGTTTACCACATAAACCAAGGACAAATAATTGCAGGGGAGCCCTAGGGAATGAATGATCCTTTATGAAATTGTAGTTACTTTGGATGAAAATCTGTACAAAATAAACTCATGGTTAAATGCATAGATTGTATTTTTGTTTGTCTGAGCTCTGGTGCAGACAGTGGGAAAAAACTCGCAATAATTTTAAAGGTAGCCATACATTCATATATTGCAGAAGATGTTGAGTTGGAAATGGCACTCAGTTCACATATGTTCTTTTAGACTAATTCTTTCCTAGCTGAGCCTGCTCCCTCAACTTAAAGAGGCTTAGAAAAGGCTTTTCCAGGACAGCTTACTGTGACCAGCAACTATCTGAGCCTGTGAAATCCTGTTTGTGAAACTCAGTTCCTTCTTGGAGGCATCTAATCAGATGCTGTCTGGTGCTTTATTTTTCTTACTCTTAGTAGTTCATTCTTAACACTCTTCTAATAACTTAATTTTTTTCTTATTTTTTCCTTTTTCTTTTTTTTTTTTTAATTTTTCAGTCATTGTAGGCTGAGACAGAAGCAAACTAAAAAAAATGCAGCAAAATAATTTTAAAAGCAATTATTTTTACCATCAGCTAATTTATGTCAAAAAATATAAAAGTTCACACTAAAAGTGAACTTCAGCTGGATCCCAGTTTCATTTTTTTCTAGGTTGTTCTTTCCAAAGAATTTTCAAATTTATTTTACACATTTAAAGCTGTATCCAAAAATTGCTTCCTTTCCCTTTTCTCCCCTACCAGTGTATTCAGTGGTTGTTCCAGGCTTGCAGTTCTAAGTTGATTAACTCTAGGCTTTTTGTTCAGAGTCTGCATCCAAGCCAGTGAAAATGGGTATGGTCCTTACACTGCTATTTAACACCGAGAATCAACATGGATAGGAAAAAAAATATTTTTTCTCAAAATGTGAATTTAGAAGATGTCACACACAGATTAATGGCCTTTTAGACATGATGACCAAGTGGATTAACAGACTGCAGTGCCAGCTCTGGAGCTTAACATAAATGCTGGCCTCCATAACTGAGTTTTTCCATAAATGTCAGTGTCAGTTAATTCCTTCCTCTGACCAGAAGAACAAATGTGTGCAGTCTGCAAATTAGATAATAGGCAGCAGCAACTGTTCAGCAGCATTTATATGAGCTCTCAGGCTGGAAATCAGATTGTTTTGGGCTTCTAGTTAGATGTGCCTGTCAAAGGAACTGTGTTTTAAAATACTTATTGGGGAAAATAAGAAGCTTGTCCAGAAGACAAGGAATTGTTACTTAAAATATGTACTTCTTTTTTTATTTGATATCAGGCTGAAGACTTCCACAACATTATTTCCACCCTTTCTTTGCCAACATCACAGGTTTGTTTTGCTATCTTTATCATTTCTAAATTTGTAATCTTCTGCGTTGAGAAGTGGTGTCATTTGCACATTGTATCCTTTGGTCTTGAATGAAACTCCTGCATCTAGATACAGTTGGAATAAACAGATTTGCTCTGCAGCTCACTGAAATTTTTCAAAAATGCCCTGCTAAATTTTTGTTTCATTACTTTAATTTAAGGAAGGAAGGAAGGAAGGAAGGAAGGAAGGAAGGAAGNAGAACACATACACAGGAAATGCTTAGTGTTCTGGATTTTGCAAATCTGATAATTTCTAGAGGCTTCTTTAGCCATCCATAGAGGGAGGGAGGGAGGGAGGGAGGGAAAGAAAAGGTGGAGAGTAGCAGGGAGGAAGAAAGAGAGTGACGGAGAGAGATTAATAGAAAAAGTATCACCACACTATAGAACACAAACCCATGGGTCTTTTCTGGTCTTCTTGGTGGTGAGGGTCCCAAAAACATAAGAGTTCTACATCTAAATCTATATTTAATACAGAAAACTTACCAACTTGGAAAATATACAAAAATTACTTAAGTAATCTGTATGATTTCTTTTAACATATTCAGTCCTCTAGAATCCTTGCTTAAAAATATTTAAATGCAATTAGAGTATTAGTGATATCAGTTTTATTTTTGTGGCAAGTTTTCCAGTGAAATAGTGAAATGTCAGAAGTGCTGTAGAATTTAGCATGTTTGGAGAGGCATTAGACTAAAATGGTAATGCTAGTGGAGGTCAGTGGTGAGGCACATGAAGAAAGCTTACAAATATCTGCTGACATACTAACTTCAGAGCTCACTCTAATACATTTTGGGTCATTGTTCCTGCCTGATACTTAAAACAAAATTGCAGATTAATTTGGATGCTTTCTTATTTCCTCTATGTGAACAATAAGACCCAAAGACAATGAATTCTCAGTAATAATTTTGGACAACTAACCTATTATTTAGACATAGATCTCACAATAAAGCTGGCTGATTTTTAAAATGGCATTGACTCCCAAAACACACTGAAGTGCCAAATCTGGGATACTCCCTCTGAATGCCCTTGTATTTGCATTAAATTTATGAAATGAGTATTCTGTAATCATGATCACTTTAGGAAGCTATTCTATAATCTAATAAACCTCAATGCCAAGATATTTCCCCTGACCCTTTATATATATATATATATTACATGAATTTAGTCCCATTGCCATTAAATATGTGCCAAACTGTTTATGCCTGCTTTGTTGTTCCAAAATTCAAATCCTGGACTCAATTTTGCAGGTATGTTTGTGACAAATTTAGTGGGACAATGAGGTTTTAAAAAGCCCAGCCTATGTACTAGCTAAATAAGGAGAAAAAGTTCTTTCAGCTGTTAGGAAAGAAATCTCAGGAGTGTTATGCAGGAGTCTTAAAATTCATATCCTTTTATTTAAGGTGGGAATTTAAAACTGGTGGTCATACTGGACAGAAGGTCAAACTGCACTTTTGAAGGATAAAAGGACAGCTTCTGTAGGGAGCTGATGACTCCCACTTGTAGTAATCTTTCTTGTAAAGATATAAATGATTGAAAGCTAACATGAAGATGCTTCAAGAGGAATGAAAATTTTCCTGATGTTCCATGAAGAGAAAAGTGTATGTAAAGACCTGGCCAAAGATTCATGAACATGGAAATCAATAAGGACCAACTGCAGGAAGGTATGAGTGAGGTTTATTTTGCTCATGACTCCAAAAACTCTGTTACCTTTTCTGAACTCACCGTTTCTTCATGTTTGCCTCACTTCTCATTAATTTTTAAAGAATAATTTATAAAAACAGTTCATGTAGATGTTGTCAATTATTTTATTCTTTATTTTATAAAGACAGAAGCATAAGCCTTTGTGCTTAATAGTAAAATAACAAGTTGCATGACTGTATCCAAGAACTCACTTATTTCTTTGCAGAAACAGTTCTCTATTGAGCATTTATTTGGAGTTAATTAACAATAGCATATATTAATTTGGTTTCTGGATCCTAGAACAGCTGAATAATCCAGATGTTTGAGACAAACAAACATAACTGAAGGCAACTGTTCTTCAGACTTACATATTTTCTGTGAAATTACATAATTTTTTCTGGGCTTCTTTGATATATCTGCATGTGGAAAAATAGATTATTTCTATGAAGTATTATCTCAAATGTTTTCTTTATTAATTTCCCTAGGAACAAATAAAACATTTAATAGACAAAGGCCATTTTGTGAGTTCTGGATTTGAGGCTATAAGGGATCTGAGGCCAGCTACACCCCAACTAGCAGTGCTGGAGTGGATGTTCAAAGGGAAAGCTCCTTCCACGCATCATGCCACTGATGCAATTTGGAGCAAGTGGATCTCTGATTAAGCAATGCGCCCATATTTGTAACCTTAATAGCCCTGGCATCTTGGAGGTAATCACCAAGTGGCCTGAAGGCGAGAACTTTGGTTTAGCAGATGATGACGAGGAAGAGAAAGTGACATGTGCTGAGGACGCTCCACCATAAAACAAGTCTTTGAATGACAACAAGCATTATGCTCTTTACTGACAGTTCCTGTCACATTGTGAGGATGGACCAAAAATGAAAAGCAGCCATACGGAGCCCCAAAAGGTGAGTCACAGAAGCCACTGATGGACAAAGTGGGTCAAGTCAATTTGAAGTTGGCTTTAGACATTGCTGAGTGAGAGGAATGGCCAAAGCTCTATCTTTACACTGACTCATGGACAGTGACAAAAGCTCTGTGAGGATAGCAGGCAAAAGGAGAAGTGGCAATACAGAGTGGAGCTCATCTGGGCTTCTGAGATATTGCAGGACATTGCTGCTAAAACCGAGAAACTGATTGTTAAAGTTCAGCATGTATGCCTAATAGCTGAAGCAATGAAAAAATCACAATGACCAGGCAGATCGTGCCACACAAGTTAGTGTCACAGGTGGATCTAGGACTGCCAGCACAAGGGTGAGTTGTTCTCAGCCCAGTGGGCCCGTGATGCTTTAGGTCATCAGGGTAGAGATGCCACTTATAGAAGGGCATGAGACCAAGAGGTGGATTTAACTGTGGACATTATTTCCCAGGTTATCTCCAAGTGTGAGACATGAGCTGCAGTTAAGCAGGTCAAGAGAGTGAAGCCCCTGTGGTATGGTGGGACGTGGACCAAATACAGGCATAGAGAAGCCTGGCAGATTAACTACACTGCCACAAACCTGCCAAGGTAAGTGCTGTGTGCTCACCATGAAGGAAGCAACCACAGGGTGGCTGGAGACATATCCTGTGCCCCGTGCCACTGCCTGGAACACCATCCTGGGCCTTGAAAAACACGTTTTGGGGCAACATGGCACCACAGAATAAATTGAGTCACACAAAAGGACTCATTTCAAAAATGGCCTAGTCACCATCTGGGCAAGGGAGCATGGAATAGAATGAGTGTTCTACATTCCCTATCGCACACCAGCTGCTGGAAAAGTTGAAAGGTGTAATGGTCTGTTAAAAACCACATTGAAGTAATTGAGTAGGGGGACTTTCAAGAACTGGGATCGGCATCTAGTCAAGGCTACTTAGTTAGTCAACACTAGAGCTTCTCTCAACCGAGCTGGCCCTGCCCAGTCTTCACACTGCAGATGGAGATAAACTCCCTGTAGTACAGCTAAGCAAAGTACAGCTTGGAAAGCTTAAGTCTTATATATAATGTTAGTATGGAGAAAAATTTTGGTGTGGATAGTATTATGGTTGGGTGCTCTTTCTTTTATTATATATATATATAAAATAAATACACATATATGTATGCATATATATACTAATATAATATAATATAATATAAACACATATGTGTATAATTTGTTTCCCTCATAGATGATGGAGGCAGGGGGGAAGAGGTGGGAGCCACCATACCCCTTCCTCCCACATGGACAGGACTGAGACCATGCTCAGGTCACTCCAGGGCTGCCTGGCTCATTTCCACAGCAGAGCAGTGTGGTGTGTGCACAGGCTGGGGCCGGGCAGTGGCTCCAGTGCCATGGGGAGTGCACACAGCTCCATGCCCCTGGTAGTTTATCTCTGCCCCTCCCTGGCCTCTGGGGAGGGAAAGGGGCCATGCTGGGTTCCAGCAACGCAGGCTCGCCCATCATGTCTGGGCAGGGCAGCCCCATGCACAGACGCAGGGCTGGGCCATTGGCAGCCTCAGCATACGTGTGGCCAGGCAGATCGGCCACTCCATGTGCGCAGGTGTCCACTGTGGCATCAAGTGGCAATACTTGCCACGGGCCCTGGTGCCAGGCAGAGTGGTGTGGTGCGACTGCTTGGAGTTGGGAAGCCCACAGCAACAGCATTGGGAGAGGTGTCTCCGGTGCAACTGGGCGTAACTCAATGGCTGTACTGGCAGCACCTGACTCTATGTTTCCTGCAGGGCCAGGGCTAAGCATCATTGGATTTCCTAGTGCGCAAAGGAGGATGGAAAAGTACTAGAAAGAGAAATAGAAGACACTTTATAACAGCAATGTGCCCGACTCCTGGTCTTTGTTGGCTCCAGCAGCTGAGATGTGCAGACAGAGGTGCTGCATTTCAGCAGCAGATGGAACTCTACATGTCCTCCAGTCAGCAGCAGGTTATAGCGGGCAGCAGCAGTGCCATGTTTCTACTCATCAGTGGGGTTTCTCCATCTCCCCTCAGTTTTCAGCAGCCCACATTGTTCCATATCTTGCCAATCCTTTATTGCCTCGCCGCAATCTCCGCTCCCACAGTGCCCCCAGTGGCCGCCACGCAGCAACTGCACATTCCCTGCATCCAAGGAGCCACCAGTGCTCCCTGAGCACCAGGGACATTACTGCATTCCAGGGCACTCAGAGAAAAAGGGAGTTGCGGTTTTTTTCTTGTTTTTGAATCGTGTTTTTGTTTTTTAGTTATTCTGTAATTTTGGTTCCTCTTTTTTCTTTCAATATAAATACATACTTACATCCACATTTTATATATACTACATAACAAAACTGTTATCATCTCTAATTTTTTTTGTCCCATATTATTTTAAAAATTCTAATCCTTTAATACAGGACACTATATTGCTATGCTAATATTTTCTCCCAAGTGAAATTTCTGAACCGTGCTTTACATATTAGCATTTGCCTTTTTAAGCTTAATCTCTTCTACCCTTAAGCCAATGTCAAATGGAAATATTTTCTCTTTGTCAGAAAGCAAAAACAGAAATGAGTGGAGAACATCTCAAATAGCTGAACCATCTGCACCAGTTTAGAGCTTACAGAGTATTCAGAATGGAGCCAAATTAGTCACAAAAAAGACACTTCGACAGCAGCAGAAATGAAATACAATGTGAATTAATAAGATGTACAAGTTTTCACAGGAAGCTGCTTAGTAGACAAGACAGAAGGTGGTGTGGGATTGATCAGTAACAATAAGTAATGTGAGACTGGTATGCACTCACTCTCAGAGCCTCATGAATGGAAAATTTCAAAATTTTTTTTTCTCTTTACAGCAGACTCAAAAGACTACATAGATTTTTTAGCTACAACTGAAGTTGTCTAGTTTTTACTCTTGCCTTTGCATGGCAGGTTGCTAAAGAAAAATATGAGCATGTTAATCTGTGGTTTGAACCACTTTTTATCATCTCAGGGACGTACAATAAAGATGACGGAAAACTGAACAGAATTAGCAGTAGGAGAACAGTTTATTACAGGGGGTTTAAAATAGGGAAGAAGGGGCAACCCACAGGGACCCCAAAATTTACACAGAAGAACACTCAACACACAGAAAACACAAAACGGAAAAAAAGGGACAAAAACAGGAACTGCTCTCTCAGCTAGCTGACTCGCTGAGAAAACAGGGGCAGGGAAGCCGTCGCTCTCTCTCCCTGTCTGCTGGTATCACTCCCTGGCCCCTTGAGGTTCTCTGAAAAACATAAAAAGAAGTGAAAAACGACCCCCTCCCACCACCTCTCTGAAGCAGCTACTTGCTTTCAAGCTGGGAATCCTGTCGGTGCCGAGAGAAATGGGTAGAGTCACACCACGGGGCCTCAGAGTGAGGAGGAGAGGAGCTGTGTGCTTCGCGCCAGATCAGAAGCCGAAGAAAAGGGAGGGCTGCTGTGCTGGGCTTTTTAAGCCCTCTAGTTCTTGCAGGAATCTCGCTGTCTTCTTCCTGGCCAAAATGTCTCTCCATTGGTCAGCAGGGCCAAGCCCTGCCTCATTTCCGGCGCTTTCACTCTAGGCACAATGGCAGTTCCCGCAGAAAATCACGTGCCCGTGGCCCGAGGCACCATCTATGTTTTCATGGCTGAGGCATTTCGGAGATGTCCCAGCATCAGTACAGTGCCAGCACTGGCCCCCCGCCACTGTCCACAAGCAGCTGCCGCGCTCACATTCCTGGCCACAGCTGCTCTGGGGCTGCCGTGCCAGCACCCACAGCATATCTCTGCTTGCAAGCCGGGAGCCTCTGGGACCGCACCCGATGTGCTGCCATGCCGCGTGGCCGCAGGCATGCTGGGACTCCCTCGCGGCTGAGCTCCTAGGCTGCCGCCCACCTCCACGACTGAGGGACGACTGCACCCCCCGTCCTCCCCCAGCTCCGGGGAGAACGGGCAGGAGTGAGAGCTATCCCGGTCCCCGGCCGGCCTGGAGAAAGCTCCAGGGGATGGCTTGGCCCGCCCCCCCCCTTTTCTGGGCGAGGGGTGCCTTGATCTCAGTTCCCCCCCCTCCCTGTTTTTCTTAAGAAAAACAGGATTTTACACAGACAGGTGAGTGGGCTGTTCTTACACTCCCTCCCCACCCCCAAAGCCCAAGGACCACCCCCTGCAAGACCCAAAGCCCCCTTTGAGTACCCCCCACAGATCCCAGCCCCCTCAAACCTCCACATAATCACAGATGTAGACACATAAAGAAGCAGAGCATTTGCTGAAATCATAAAAAAGAGATTTCTACTTCTAAAATAGATTAATGAGATCCCAGCAAGAACTAAAGGTTGTTACTTAAGGAAATGCCATTCCCTTAATTAAGTGGTTAAACATCCACCACCAGATGAAAAATTGATGTAGAATCCAGTTGTAATTCAATTTCAAACCCAGAAGACAGTATCAGTGGTGTGTCTACATTTGAGGTAGATGGTCATCACAGTCGGCAGACATTAGTGTGCTAGTAGACTAGTCCCTAGAGTTCACCAGATATCTGTTTATCCGTTTCAATCTCATCCTGACTTCACACACTTTACAAACTAGATCATCATGGACTATAGTGGAATATTAGGCACTGGTTCATGGGTCGACAAATGAAATATAAATGCCTATAAAATCTGGGTCTGAATCCTTCCCAGTAATGTTGAAGTTATAACAATTTTTGCTGCAGCTAGGATGAAGTACAAAAAACTATCTCCATCTGTGTATGGAGATATATATCTCCATTTCTATATCTCCACAGATGGAGATGCATGTCTCCATCTATGTATGTACCCATTTCAAGCATAAAGAGAAGCAAAAACTGATTAGAAAAGGTTTTCTTTTGAAGACAAGTATATTAATCATGAAACTGACTCTAGCTGAGATAAAGGAATGAATGACAGCAACATAACTTCAGTCTCATTTATTAGGAAACTATAGACAATTAATGCATATTATTTCAGCTAAATACAATGTTTATTCCTTTGCTAAAATGTACTGCTTTTTGCCTGTCTGTCCACATTAATGTGATTAAAAAATATGGATTAAGTATACACCCTCATTGCAACCTTTTCTAAGTTCTATTAAATAGCAGTGAGACTTCAGAAATATGAATCACTCAGGTGATTTCTAGTATGACAAAAGTATAGTTGTATGTTTTGAATTATTGCAGCATGTGTTTCCAGATGCCAGAGAAATATTAAATAATGGGAATATTAGCTTGCAGATATTAGATCAATAGCTCTTCTTGTAAACAAGACTGAAATGATGACTCTTTTGCGTATTTTGAAATCTTTATTTTAAAAATATAGATGCATAAATATATATTTATGTCCAATAGTACAGCAAAATTGAGAATGTCTTGCTCTACATGAAGTGCACCTATTGAAAGCTAACTTTAACTTTCATTTTGGTCACCATATAAAGACAATTTTGCAGTAATGAAAACACCACCTCCACTGATCATGACAGATCTTTACAAATGTCTTTCAGCTTTAAATGTAGTGCATATATAGTAGTAGGTGACATGAATCCAGCCCTGTTGGAAAATACTGGGATTTGTTTTTGAGGATGTGTGGTGGTTTTACCACTAGAGGGGTTTTACCACTATGATCAGGATGAAAGACTGAATAGAAGCACAATAGGTAACAGTTTATTTATCTATGCGGCTCTATAGAACTATAGGACCCCTCTAAAGGCAGATACAACAAATAACCACCCGACAATATCACGCAATAATAAAAAAACAAAATGCCAAACTGCTCCTCCAAGCAGACTGATGAGCTGAGGAGCAGAGGGAAGGATGGGAAACCACCTCCAAGATGGTTTCTCCCAGCCCTCACAGCCTCGGAAACACAAAACCAGTGAGAAGAACCCTCCCACAGGAACCCAAGGAGAAAAGATACCACTGTTGCAGCTGAGTGATGTTCTGTTATCACTTCTAGGGCTCTGGTGCCACTGCGATGACACTGCGTGGCCTAGGGACCCAGAAAGGAACAGCCATGCTTCTCCCAGCATCAACGGAAGCTGGAAGGAGACAGGACTTCCATGTTCCATGGCTTTTATGGGCTGCCAAGCCTGCGTGAACTTGGGGCCATCTTCTCAACCAGGCTGTCCTCTTGTTGGATGGCTGCGGTGGGCACAGCCCTCTGTCCGAGATTTTGCCATAAGACAAAGATGGCACTCCCGCTAAAAATTGCCAATGTAACTGCTTTTGCCAGGAAGCTCTCCTCCTGGCACTCCCTCTGGACTACTGCCACCACCCTGCCAGTGCCAAGGATGCCTGGAGGCCGGGGGCACCACCCGTGGGGTGCGCCTGCCGCCATGGATCCACTCTGGGCGGCGGCGCTGGCCAAGGTGGCCAATCCTGCCCTGTACACCAGCTGCTGCCACTGCCAGGGTCTGGCCCTGCCTTTTGCGCCATGCTGGTGGCCGCCGGGCTCTGGGAACCCCAGGAGGTGGGACCAGGGGCTGCCGGGGGTTGGCTCTGCCACACCCCGGCGGGGTGTGGGCCCGCCCTCACCCCTGCCAGGGGGCCGGGACTGGGCTGCCACCCCATGGCACCTGGGGACAGGCTCAGGACAGCCCGGGGTACCCTACGTCCAGGCACAGGCCACGCTGAGCCAGCCCCTGCTGGCATTTGGGGGCGGTCCCAGCACAGCCCCAGGGGACCTGGCAGCCAGGCAGGGCCCTGTGTCGGGCCAGCCCTGCAGGCGCCTGGAAACACGGCTCTGGGGAGAAGCTCACCCAGCCTCGGGGAAGCCCCACACAGCCCCCACCCCGCCTGGGGGCCCGCAGAGCCCGGGGAGAACCCTGATCACAGCACGGGCTGCACCCAGTGGGGCACAACCATGGAGAACCCCTGTGTCGGCACAGTCGTTGGGGGAGGGGGCCCCAGTGAGACACGGTCCCGCAGTCACTCCCCGCAGCCATCTGGGGAGGGTTTTCAGCATCTGGTTGGCTGTTTGCCTTCTCAAGGAGAAAAGAAAAAAATAAACAAGTTTAAACAAAACAACCTTCCCCCTTCTCCCAAGACAAAACTGCTTCCCTAACCCACTTCAGGATGTTTGCCTAGTTTCTTGTTTTCTGTTTGGTAGATTCCAATATGGATTCTTCTGATGTGTTACAGTTAAACCTTTTAAAAGTGCAGTTACAAAAGTTCTGGTTGTATGAACGTTTTAGTACTGAAATGATGTTTTTACTTTTTTTTTTCAAATCAGCTTATATTGTAAGTATAGTTTGTAAAGAGTGTTACTTCATGTGGGCTTCTTGTAAAAGCAAGAAAGTAACATCCTGTATTTCAAAAATATAAAGAGAAAAAATCAGAATTAATGAGATCTTTATAGAAACATTTCATAAATTCATTTTGGTACTTTATGATAACTAATAGACTTTCAGAAAAAAAGATAATTTTCAACAAAACTGCCTTTGTTTGGAAGGAAGTTGTATCCCTGAAAAGCTTTTTGACCAACACTGTTTAAATTGGATAAATGATGGTTTTTATGTTACCTACCTAACTGAAATTTCAGATCAGTACAAAACTCACATGCTGCTCAAGAAACAAAATAGTGAAGAGCAAAAGTCAATTAGGAAAGGATAAAACTTGGGGAATTAAAACTGAAGAGATGATCTGTTTTTCCTGTATGCTTACACACCTGAAGTGACCCTGGAAAGTAGATCTATTTTGCTAATGATCAAAATTATGTCTGATCTCCATCCATAGACTTGGTAGAGAGAAGGTTTTTTTCCTTATCTAGCAATATTTTTTTCAACTTGAAAGAAACTCAGGAGCTTTAAAATTTCATATAGTTTCAATATATTTTACTGTATTAAATATTAAAGATGAGAAATTTAGACATCAGAAACCTGTCTCTTTCTCAGCGGTGGACAGCATGGAAATGCTTACCTTGAAATACATTGAATGGAAGAACTGGAAAGAAACAGAAATTGAATGGATGGCTATTATAAAAAGCAGATTTTAATAACAGCCAGCACATGTCATTTCTATTAAGATCTGCCCTCAAAGTACTCTAAGTGAACCCTTTATCAAATGAAATCCATTTACTCTTTTTCACCCACAAAACAATCAATGTCCTTAAGGTTTTATGTCTGCATCATGATACAAAACTAAATGGAGTGATCCATTTCTGTTCAGTTTGGGGTTTTTTCTGGTGGGTTTTTTCTTGGGGTTTCTTTTTCCCTAGTCTTCAAATGTCTTTATAAAATTGCCAGATTACTGAGAAAATTGCTATAGGCCACACCTAGAGCATTCCTCTAGCTGAAGGAAATGAAATAAAATGGATAATCCCAAGGCTAAATGTACTGCATTTTGTGGAAGGATTCTTGTTTTGGTCTCGATTAATTATTTTTTTAACCTAAAGATTTTTTAAGACAAATTACAGAAATAAAAACAAGAATCAAAACTTCAGAGGATTACCCTTACAACAAGCTTACTAAATCTGGCTATATATTGAAGCTAAAGTATTCTGAGCTTTGGTATTGGTTAAATGGCAATTAAAAATGTTGCAGACAAAGAATGCTTTGCTATTCCTTCCAGGCAGATGGAATATCTGTTCCTCTGTGACATTTCTATAGGCAGGTTCTAAACAGGAAGCTTCTACTGTTGCAGAAAAACTGGAATACACTAGACAACAGATCAGGCCAGAAGCAGTTTATTACTATGGCTGTAGGAGAGATCACAGAGCAGTAGCAGCTTAGCAGCCTCTGTTGACATGCATTCTGCCCAAATGGGGCAGTTATAGAGCTTGTATATCTCTAGGCTGTACAAACTGTTCTTCACCTAAACTGTGTCACTGAAGCAGGACTATGGTACATAACAATATCAACTGGAATTCTTCAGGTAAGAAGGCTCTAGAAAATCCTTTTACAAGTCACTTTTTTGTTAATTAAATTGCACTGATTGGTGAGAGCATCAGCTACAAATATTTCTTAACTAATGATAATATGGGACTACTTTGTGTTTTTCTGCAACTAGAATCTTTTATAGTTATGCTCAAAAAAAATTGTAAAAATTGCGAGATCTATGTCTGTTCAGTGACAGATCTTCTTTGAACACTGCTACTGGATCAGGGTGATGGAGATTCTGAAGCAAGTGAGCTCTTTAAAGAAGAGATCAGTACCGAGCCAGAACTGGCCATGTCCAGAAGCAAAACTGTAAGTGGCTAAGAAGATTTAAACACAAACACCTAATGAGAGTGATGATCCCTGTGTTCAAGAAGCAGTTAGCAGAGGAGTTAAAGAATTGCAATTAACTGGTATCTCAATTTCAACAGTCATTCTTTAAACAGCTAAGTCAGCCCTTTTTCAGAGTTTGTGAGTTTGCCTTTAGTGATAAACTGACTTCAAGCATGGTAAGTTCATCTTCCAATGTCTGCAATGGCTTCCACAACTGTGAAAGGGTATCTTGATAAATTATTGTAGCTTGAAGGGAGGTTGCAGAAAGCCAACTTTCTTCTCTAAAGCAGACTGGGATTCCATTTAAGGTAGCCACAGCTTACTTCAATTCCAGGCTGCACCTGTTAGATAATCTCTTCTGGCAGGGCTACTTTGGACTCAGGGGACAGACTAATAAGAGATATAGTCTGCATTTCCCTGCATCAGTCAGGCTAGACTGTTATTGTTTTCTGGATATTTTTGTCTTAAATTAGTACCTTTGGAATAACCGAAGAAAATAGCTTTGAAATGAAAGTGATTTCCACATGTTACGTATGAATGACAGACTTTAAAGATTAATGCAGAAAGAATGATTATTTCTCTGCACTTGAAAGTGAAGAGAATCTACAGCAAAATGCAGTTATCTTCCAAGACTTAGTTACAGAAGAGCTGTTGTGGGACACACAGAAGCACATAAGTGTGGATTTTTTTAATCAAAAAAGCAATAATAAACTGTTCTGCTAAATGCAAAATAAAAACAACAACAAAAAAAAACAAAACAAAAAAAACCCCAACCAAACAAACCAACCAACCAAAAAAACCCCCCTTTTTTCCAGCCAGTACACAGAAGGCCAGAAACATCTGACCTTTTTTAGGTTATTAATAAGTCACATATGAAAATGGAAGGAATATATCAACCGTGTTGTGGTAAACTGATTGGTTGGCATGCATCAGAAGAAACAGCTTTGAAGGTGTGACTTTTGTATCAGAAAACTCCTGTGCATCATGTGTGAATGACACCTCTGTACCTCTCAGATCAATATGTGCAAGAAATAAATTTTAGAATTCCATGTATAACCAATAAGATTCTCCGATTCTAATAAGTGAGTTAGGGATGGAGTAATTATTTTGGGGTCTTAAGAAATGCCTTAGGGGACTAGAGGATAGAGCAGGGGACCTGAGGAAGGAACAAAGCTAACATGAGTGGAATCCCTGTAGAAGTCAGGCACAGACATCAGATAAGGGGGCATGGAGAGCAAGAACTAGACACCACAAAGGCTTAGAGATACCAATTGGAACAACATCCTAAGGCTCTCAAGTGGAAAACATGTTTTTAGCAGTTCTGCAGGTGTGCAGGGCTCAACTGCTTGGTAGAAGGGATATGTGGGTCCCTGTGGTGAGGTGGAGAATGGAGTGGGACCTTGAACTCGGGAGCCAATCACACAGTGTCAGACATCCACCGCTGGGGAGGGGGTGTATAACCTTGCATTCCATGTGATTGGGGCAGCAGGTTTTTTAATGTATCAGCAACTCAGATCCCTGTGCAGAATCATAGGCATCACCAATCAAACTAAAAAATCTTGATGTCCTTCATAATTAACTTTACATTCTCTAATGATGATATGAATTTAGAGTACAACATACAATATATAGCAACATTTTTAAACCATTTGGGGGAAAGTGGCAAATACATTCACTGAACAGACATGCTGAGGACCAAAAATCTGCTGGTTTTATGAGAAAAGGAAAAATGGCTTTAAACATACAAAAAATGGGGAAAAAAAAGTCATACAGGTCTTGGACTAGTAGTGACTATCAGGACTTTGATGTCATGCTTTTGGTGGAATCATCACATACATTAGCTGGTATTTGTTGCATGGAATTGCTTTTTGTGTTGCAGAAGGATACAATGGTTTATAGCCTGTGATAGATATATATAGAGGAATTTCTCACAGAGAGAGGCCAAAGCGAGGCTTACATGCTCAAGCAGTGCCTGGGCCTCAAAAACAAGGACGGCTCGGCCTTGAGCTAAGTTGAAGATAGAACTTAGAAAAATAATTAGACAAAAATAGAAAGAGTAAGGTAAAAAGAATGTAAACATAGGGGGTGTGCATATGCAAATGTAAAACCAATTAATTATTAGTTGGGGCGCATGCTTTGTGTGTGGGAAAATGAACTATTATTTAAACTGCACCTTTTCTGCAATAAACGAGCATTACACCATTACTTCTGTGAAGACTTGTGACTTGACTCAGAACCGACCCCGCTACAGATACATATCTGGATATGTTCATATTTATCTTCTTTTGTATATAAAAGGTTAAATATATTAATCTCTAGAGAATGCCTTGCAATATTTTTCTATTTTTTTATTTCTGACTGCACTATTGGTAACATCCCTGCAACAAGCACTACTAAAGATTTCAGAAATCTGATTGGAAATAATCAGTGCTGCTTAAATGCCTTTCCTCCTCCCATTGAACACTTCACATTGTGAAGTGGACACAAGAGCAAAGCCACAAAAGATTTCTGCAGTCAGATTGAATGAATTGAGGTATTTAAACTAAAGATTCCTAAGGAAAACCAGAGGGCAATAAATTGCCATTTCTTTTCAATTTATCAAATGAAGAATTGACAAAAAATATATATTTCTCCTATCAATGCAGCATAAGTTTTAAAAGTGGGAAAGGTGAAGCAAATAAAACAGATATATCCATGGACTTGCTCAAAATAGGGGCACAGGAGAAAAAAAATTCCCTCTCACTCCCTCACCCTGCCCTTTCTATGGACCAGGACCCATTTTAGCCCTTCACCATGGACTCATCTGGAGACGTAGGCTGGGGCTTTCCCTAGTTGCCCTGCACCCTAGGGCCCTAGAGATCACCTGTCTCTCCTGGTTCCCCAGCTTCACCTTGTGACAGGGTATGAGATAACCCTAACCCTAACCCTAACCCTAACCCTAATTCTTATTCATCAAACAATGAAACATGAAATGATGATGCACTATTTGAGGTTGGTAAATAATTTCTAAAACAAGGTTCACACTGAGATTAGTGAATCTACAGGAGGTAAATATCTTCAGCTACCTCAGACACTATTCAAGAAATTCACACAGAAGTCCTTAAACAAATACCAATGAGATTAGACAGAATTGTGCCCATTGTCAGATATATAATTGCTAACCCCTCCCGTGAATAGTGGGGTATGATGGAAATTAATCACAGAAAATACAAAGTTTGTGTCATCTCCCTAAATAGTACCAAGTTTTCCCACTGTCAGAGGTAATGGGTTAGATAGCACCATCTTTTTCAAATACCATAGCCCAGAGTAAAAAGAATGAAGAGTATTCTCATCTTTCAAAAGCTGGCCAGAAACAACCTTGGGAGAAGCAAAGGTTGTGACTATAGCTCATGCGAAAGTGTTATTTGTTTGTTTTAAGATAGATTTCCATCTCAACAGATCTTGTCATCCAAGAATGTTTCCTTGTACTTTTGAACAATAAAGAATGCTTCTCCTCTGATCCACTAGCAAGGCTGCAGGGCAAAATGGGAGATAGTTCAATGAAAGGGTCAACTCCTAAAATGTGAGCAGAAGAAAGTTCAATGACCTTTACTGCTGGAAAACATCTTTCCTTGTGGGAAGGAAGAGGAAATTTGGTTTCTAGTGATAAAAGATTGAACATGGAAGAAATCAAAACAAAAACAGATTGAAAAATATCCGGATGCAACAAACCCTCAGATTAATTGGCACTTGCTAATTTATCTATAGACTTCCAATGATGTTTACTACAAATGTTTGTCTACATCTAAAGACAAAGCAGAAATTAGATTTATAGTCTTTTCATATAGGACAATTAACTTAGGGATGCAAGTGGATTCAGTACTGCATCCAGCAATGTGTTTTTAACATATCACTCACATACAGTGAGAGAGGTATTTCCATGTTGCTATCCTTAATGGAGCGTTAGCAATAATGATTGAGTACCATCAACTACCATGAACTTCTGCATTCAAAGAAACAAAAAGCCCATATGGCCAGGAGGAATTTCTCCCATACTAAAGAGTACAGTCTGGGAATTACCAATGTCCTGGATTCTTGCAATACATCAATCAAGATTTCTACAGAATACTTTTTTCCCCCTTAAAATTTGAAAACTTCTTGTGAAATCACGTCTTTTTTTCTGAACTCACAAAACATTGTTTGCTAGAGGATTTTTTACCAAGTTTAGCATGACATTCTGTAATGCAATATTTTTCTTTGCAAGCTCTTACTATACTGGAAGTGCTAACACTTAAAATGCCAGCATTTCTTACCCTGGTTTCCTGCCTTGGTGATTGCCAAGTGTCAACAAAGCACAATTTATTAAATCCTCTTCTGAAAAAAACCATATCCTCCATTCAGATAATAATTCAGACTTTCTGTAAGAAAGAATTAAAGCTAACCGTGTTCTAAATAAAGGTATTTACAAAGTCATTTTTTGTTATCTATAATTCAAGCATCTTGTGTTAAACCAATTGCTTCACAAAGCACACCACAAATGTTAATGCTTTAAAAATAAATTCATGAAGAAGAAGGAAAAAAGAAATCTGAATTTTCTGTTACTTCTTAGATATGATTCATAGGCATTTTTTCTGTCATTTACCTCTCTATTATCATAGTGAGAGGTTAAATGGCTTACTCCTCAAATGAGCAGCAGAATAAAAAGTTTTCTGAAAAGAAAAAAACTGGTTATATAATTATGAATCCTTAAAATTAGTACACACATGATCCAATAGAGTCATCAGTAATGTCATTTTCATAATTTACTGATAGAGTGTCAATAAATGACTAGTGTTAAGCACTTTGTAGATGTGACTAAAATAAATATACATTATTATTAGACTATCAGACCTTACCTGTATATTATAGGCAATAGGATCCTCCCAACATTCATTTGCCATTCATTCATAATTTATCACTATTATTTCAGTCTTTGAAATTCTCATATAAATCTCCATAGTTTTTTTAAAAAAGTATTCTATACCCTAATAAAAGGAAAAACTATTTCCCTTTCTTTGGGCAATTTCGGGTTTTTTACTCAATCAGAAGCACTTTTAAAGAGCTTTGATTATGAGGCTGGGAATTAAGAGATCTTCTAAAGAAACAGTGCAGAGATGGCCATTTCTTGAGTTTTCTTAAAAATATCCATGTCCTTTTGTTGCTGTTGGGGTTTGAGGACTGCTGGGGTCACTTTTGGGGTTGTCGGGGGGGGCTTCGGGTCTCAGGGTGGTCCGGGGGGGTGGTCCTTGGCTTTGGGAAGGGGGAGAATGTGTAAGGAGTGCCCACTTACCTTGTCTGTGTAAAATCCTGTTTTCCTTAAGGGAAGGGGGGCTGGGATCTTGGTGTTTGAACCTGCGAGGTTCTGCTGCCATGGTCGTTTCCCTATGTCCTGGATCAGGGCCGGGGGGCGGCGATGGCGAGGCAGTGTGGCAGTGAGAGGGCACAGGAACAAAGCCACGGCGAGGCTGGGGCTGGCCCAGTACCACGTGCAGTGCAGCACCGAGCAGTGGCTCCCAACCCAGCAGCAGCGTGGGTGGTGACTCTGGATGAGCGCGGTGCCGCTGTGGTCCTGGTGTGGCGGGCCGCGTGGCGTTGGAGCACACCACCCCACGTCGCTATGGGGGGGGTCTGACGGGGGGGGTTCCCCATTCCCAGCGCAGGTGGTAGCCCAAAAGTGCGGCCACGGGAGCACTCTGGCGGCCATGGAGGTCCCTCTTGCAGGGAATCCCTGGAGGCGGTGGCGGTAGTCACTCCGGAGCATCCCCAGAGTGCCTGCGGCCAGAAAAAAAAAAGATGGCACCTTGAGCCCTGAACATGCGGTCTCTGGCGGGAACCGCCATTGTGCCTGTAGTGAAGACCACAGAAAAGAAGCAGAGCTCAGCTCCGCTGGCCAATGAGGAGACAGTTTGGCCAGGAAGAAGACAGCGAGATTCACACGAGACCTAGAAAGCTTAAAAGGACGAGCACGGAGGTCCTCCCTCTCTTTGGATTCTGGTCCAGAAGTGGAGCACACGGCCCCTCTCCTCCTGGGTCTCAGACCACGCGACGTGGCTCCACCCGCTCCCCTCGGCACCAGATGAAAGTCCAGCTTGATAGCAAGTAGCAACTTCTTAAAGATGTCCTGGGAGGAGGTTGCTTTTCACTTCTTTTTGTGTTTTGCAGAAAAACTCGAGGGCCGGGAGTGACACCATCAGAGGGAGGGAGAGAGACGGCTTCCCTACCCCTCCCCCTGTTTTCTCACCTAGTCACCTAGCTGGGAAAGCAGTTCCCTTTTTGTTTTTGTCCCTTTTTTCCCTTTTGTGTTTTCTGCGTGTCGAGTGTTTCTCTGTGTAAAATTTAGGTCCCCATAAGCTGTCCCTTTTTCCC
>VXBA01003475.1:7310-17799 GCA_013399895.1 Serilophus lunatus | reverse complement strand
GGAATGGGAATGGGGTGGGAATGGAATGGGAGTGGAATGCGTATGGAATGGGTATGGTTGGGTATTGAATGGGTATGGAATGGAATGGGGTGGGTATGGAAAGGATATGGAATGGATATGGAGGGGTATGGAATTTGTATGGAATGGGTTGTGGGATGGGTATGGAATGGGAATGGGGCGGGTAAGGAATGGGAATTGAATGGGTGTGGAGTGGGTATGTGGGGGTATGGGGTGGGTATGGAATTGGTATGGGGTGGGTATGGAAGGGGTGTGGAAGGGATATATAACACTGCAGGGATAGAGAATGGAACATTTCAGGGATAGGATATGGAACTCTGCAGGGATAGTGCAGGGAATACTTTGGGATGGGGTATGGGACAGTGCTGGATAGTCCAGGGAACTCCACCAGGATAGGGTATGGAACACTGCCGGGATAGGGCAGGGAGCAGTGCCAGATTAGGACAGGGTACACTGCCAGAATAGGGTACGGAACAGCACCGGGATAGGGCAGGGAACACTGCCAGTATACGGCAGGGAACAGCGCTGGAATAGGGTATGGAACATTGCTGGGACAAGGACAGGGAGCTGTGGTGGGATAGAGCAGGGAATATTGCCAGAATAGGGTATGGAAAAGCTCCAGGATAGTCCAATTTTTTAAATTTCTTTTTCATTTCTTTTGGTGCAAATTTAGGTAATTTCATGACTAGTGTGACTATGATCCACGTTTCTACCATGTTCTGCACCATTACAGGGAATACTACTGCAGAAAAGAGCTTTAAAAGCATACATAAATGTCTTTGAGCTTTGCTTTACATCGCCTCAGAACAACTTGTGACATGCTAGTTTGAGATGGCCTGCACCTGTACTGTCTTGAGGGTTTCATGGGCCCATAAAAGAATCTTCTCAACATGACCTGCTCTCTTTTTTTTTCCAAGGTTTTACATAGAAACTTGTACCTTTACAGATAAAAGTTGACCTATATTAGATTACTTATTCCTAAAATACTTTTTTTTTCCCCTCCCAGAAAAGGAGCAAATCAATACCTGCCTGTAAGGAAGAAGGGTGTATCAGCACTAACACCTGCAAGGATGACTTGTGACTTGCAAGACATGCTGTTTGGATTTTATTCAGTTTTCCTGTCACAAATAATGCAAAGAATATCTGCCAAAGACAGAGTGAAGAAATGCCTGTGCTGTTGAAGTTGGTATGTTCAGTGTGTCTTCTCACAGGGACTTGTCACCCAATACCACTTGAAAAAAACAATCTACAGCTCATGTACAAAACAAACCCTTTTCTGTTCTGTCTCCTCCCCTGTTCTGACTCCAAACACATTAACCAACACATTAATGGTCTTGACTTTTAGTTGATACTTAAAAAGTCTTTTATAACTTTTATAAGTCTTTCTCATGAGGAACTTGGGCAGTCATGTCACCCACATTGCAATATCTCTTTTGTGCTGAGTTAATTTTGAATCTTTAAGCCATCTTTGAGACATCTCATGGACAAGGTATTACCATGAATGTCAAGTCAGAACACCCTTATGAGAAAATGAAGTTGGCTGTTCTGCTTGTAGAAATTCATGTTCTTGATAAAGTTAAGTTTAACTGTGATAAAGTAAGTTTTACTGTGTTCACAACTGGACACAGTACTCAAGATGTGGCCTGTACTCAGCACTGGTTAGGCCACATCTTCAATACTGTGTCCAGTTCTGGGCCCTTGAGTTTAAGAAAGATGTTTTGTTGCTGGAATGTGTCCAGACAAGGGCAATGAGGATGGTGAAGGGGCTGGAGTACAAGCCCTATGAGGAGTAGCTGAGGGAGTTGGGGTTGTTCAGCCTGGAGAAAAGGAGGCTCAGAGGAGACCTTATTGCCCTCTACAACTACTGGAAAGGAGGCTGTAGCCAGATGGGGATTGGTCTCTTCTCTCAGGCTCCCAGTGGCAGGACAAGAGGACACAGTCTTAAGCTGTGTCAGGGGAGGTTTAGACTGGATGTTAGGAAAAACTTTTGCATAGAAAGAGAGATTTCCCATTGGAATGGGCTACCCTGGGAGGTGGTTGAGTCACTGTCCCTGGATGTGTTTAAGAAGAGATTGGACGAAGTACTTAGTGCAGTGATTTAGATAATGGGATGGTGTTGAGTAATAGGTCAGACTCGATGATCTCAGTGGTCTTTTCCAACATTGTTCATTCCATGATTTTGTGACTTTTGTTTCTTCATCTTAGGAAATTGTTTTAGTCCCTAGGAGACTACTGTTCAGACTTCTTGATTTCTAGAACATAAATTACTTCACCGGAAGACAAAGTTCTGATATATTTTTTTAAAGAACATTGCTTTTAACAAGATTAATGCTTTAAAAGTTATGAGTGTGAGAGTTATGTTGTGTTTCTGTGCAAGGCTGGGTGTAGTGGACAGAAAACATTTGTACCAGCGTGCCTTGTTTCATTGGAAGTTTCTGATACACCATGTTCATTCTTTAAGTGCTTCCTTTGCTGTTTTTTTCCAATTGTTTCAGTTGTTAATAGGATTGTTTAATGAACAGAGGGAAGCTATAAGAAAAGTACTGAAATGGAATTCCTTTGGACTGTAAGACATAAACTAATGAATTGTGTAAATTTTATCTTTTTCTACTTTTCATGAATGGATTTTTGGTTCTCCTAATATATTTGTCTGTGACTGTCACAGTAAGACAGGGGTTGTATTTTAGTATATCAATCTGTTAATCACAATAAGTATGTATAGTTGAGTTTACAGCGAGCTTTTAATTTTTCTGGGAAATAATCATTACAGAATTATGAAATAGCATATGCAGTGCTGAATGTGAAGTAGCCTCCTCAGAAGATGTGCAGATTCTTTGACTGTTTATGCATTGCTCTCTAATATATCACACTGTGCTGTGTAGGTCCAGGTCTGGAGCAGACTGGAGAGATGGGCAGATTCCAATGGGATGAGATACAACAAGTCCAAGTGCTGGGTCTTACACTTTGGTCGCAATAACCCCATGCAGAGCTACAAGCTGGGGTCAGAGTGGCTGGAGAGTGGGCAGACAGAGAGAGACTTGGGAGTGCTGGTGGATGGGAGACTTGACATGAGCCAGCAGTGTGCCCAGATGGCCAAGAAGGCCAATGGCATCCTGGCCTGCATCAGGAATGGTGTGGCCAGCAGGACTAGGGAAGTCATCCTTCCCCTGTACTTGGCACTGGTCAGGCCTCACCTTGAGTACTGTGTCCAGTTCTGGGCCCCTCAGTTTAGGAAAGATGTTGAGTTACTGGAACATATTCAGAGAAAGGCAACAAGGATGGTGAAGGGGCTGGAGCACAAGCCCTATGGGGAGCGGCTGAGGGAGCTGGGATTGTTCAGCCTGGAGAAGAGGAGGCTCAGGGGTGACCTTATTGCTGTCTATAACTACCTGAAAGGAGGTTGGAGTCAGGCGGGGGTCGGTCTCTTCTCTCAGGCAACTGGTGACAGAACGAGAGGTCACAGTCTCAAGTTCCATCAGGGGAGGTTTAGACTTGATATTAGGAAGAAATTCTTCACACAAAGGGTGATCCCCCATTGGAATGGGCTGCCCAGGGAGGTGGTGGAGTCACTGACTCTGGAGGTGTTCAAGAGCAGGCTGGATGAGGCACTTGGTGCCATGGTTTAGATGTTAGATTATAGGTTGGACTTGATGATCTTTAAGGTCTCTTCCAACCTTGTTGATACTGTGTGATACTGTGACTCTAGATACAGCACAGTTCAACTGGTGTGATTCAAGATACATCTTGGACTAGAGTGTTAAGATATGTAAGACCTCCTGAAAGGAGGTCATGCAAGACCAGGGATTATGTGAAAGAAAGCATATAAATCACAGGAAAGTTTGGGGGTCTTGGGGATTTTCTGGTGTTTGTTTTGTTTGGTTGGGTTTTTTTAATCAGAAGATATGCTTTGAATTGCTTAAAAGGTTAACTATATGATAGATATTTCTGGGCAAGCTGTGATGATGTGAATCTGTACACAGATAAAATGGCCAAGAAAACATACTAGGCTCCTTTCTGTCCTTTAGTTTCCATTTCTCTTTTTGCTCTTTGTAGCTTTTTTTGACTTACATCATGGCACTGGCATAATCTAGTTTTGATCAAAGGATCTATGAAAGTAATAACTGTTTTGAAAAATATTTAAAGCACCATAACAGGACATCTTGCTAGAAATATGATTTCTAAGAGTGTGGTGGGTTTGTCAGTTTCCCTGAAGGGAAGAATATAAAATCATGAATGTTAATTTCTAAGTAGAGGTTTTAACCAGCATTTTAGAGACCTTCCATTGTATCTGTATATGTAAATTCTTAAGTTGCTCTTGCCAGAACACAAAGAAATGAACAAGAAAAGTGGACAATGTAAAGATGATATGCCCCAGATTCCACAGAAAAGAGGGGAATCAGATTTTTAAAAAACTGGAGGAAATTGTAAAAATAAAGGACAATGAAATTGTTTTGATTTTTGTAGAGACTGGACCAGGAAAAACTACTCAAGTATGGTTCTTTAGTGAAATAAAGCCCACAATATTTAGATAAAACTAATGCTGATTTTTTTAACATTTGTAATAAGGGATTTCTTTATGTCCATTTTAAGGCTTTTGTTTTCCTATCTAGTCAAAAATCTTGTGCACCTAATTCACTTTCTTGCTTTTGAAATAGTAAGCCACCAGATATGCACTAAAAGTAAAAATGGTTCTCCAGAATCATCCAATAGATATCAGTTTTTCGTTAAAATAATATCAAATATTGAATGGAAAGTAGTCATGATTATTCTACATCCCCTTATCTTCTAAAACTTTTCCCATTCTTAGTATCCAGAGTAGTATATTATTGTGTTAAAATGTAATATCTTCAGGGCTTTTTCTTACAGATTTCCCTGAAGCAAGAGGGACTCTTCAACTTTCCTTTTTTTTTTTTTTAAGAGAGATTGTAATAAAAATCTGTTTTTAATGAAAAATAAAATTAGAGAAATTTATTTAAATGGAAGAAATGTATTCTTGATGCCTATCTCCTCTTTCATCTGCGTTTGCAGTGAAAATCCTGTTATGAATACTTCTGCACCCTCTGTTGAGATTGAGATGCAGTTGAGTTTGAAATGGAGTTAAATTGTTTCACGGTGGTAAAAAAGCTATGAGTTCCTCAAACTAAGAAGTAAATTTGAACTACTTTGTTACAGATCTCTCAGTTTCTTCTTGACAACTGTTACAAAAGTGGAACTTCCTGTTGTCTTTTGCAATCAGACACGATGTTTGGTAGTAGTTGCTGTGGCTGAAACAGCAGAAAGAAAAGATTTGCTGCACAATTGGTTATCAGATCTGATTTGAAAGCAGATGATATTTGTTAAAGTCAATTGATCATGTGTTGGTATCGAAAGTCCTGTGTACATTTAAACTACAATATCTTTGGTATGCAGTCTAGTCAAATCTCCATGTGTAAAGTATAGTTAGGATATGTGATTGCAGGCAATGAACAATTTAGGGGTGAAAAGGACAGTTTTCCTCTAATATTTTGCAGTTCCATGTAGTAAGTTGTCTTCTACATCTGAATTGCAAGTGCTTTCTCTTGAAAAGCACTTTCTTCTTGGGAGTGTGTGTATGGGTGTACATTTGTCTTATTTTCAGATCAAATTTACACTTCCCTCTTTTTTTTTTTTCCTCCCCTTACTTCTAGTGTGTAGATCCAAAAGTGTTTAAGGGGTAAAAAACTTTAGGTTTAGCTTTTATAGGAAACTTTTGTTCAAGGAGCATAAGAGTTAACTAGATAGTGATTATTAGAGCAAGCAAGGCATTTGCTGTATGTAATCATAGCTGCTTAGGCCTTCATTTTGTTTAAGGAACTAGGACATCTCCGCCAGATTTATGCTTGAGTCTGTATTGTGTGTAACCACAGATGCTTAAGCCCCCATTGTGTTTAAGGAACCAGACCATCTCCCCAAGGAGCATGCTAACTGTAAAGCCAATGAAGCAAACAGAAGAAGGAAGTTGGCATCAAAATTAAGCCCGGGTCAGGAAGGTCATCCTGAGGAAGCCGTCTTACTTCAGCCTCAGAAGACCACCAGATGACCACCAGAGGGCAGATCCTGGGCGGACTCTGGGGCGGACTCTGAGCGGACTCTGGGGCGGACTCTGAGCGGACTCTGGGTGGAGATGGAGCGGCGACTAATTCATTCTGTACCATTTAAAGAGTTGTTTAAGCAGCAGCCAGTTGGCACGTTAGGAGAAACCCCCCATATCCTGTGACGTTGCTAATAAAACATACCTGCTTCAACACTCCTTGGAGTTTTGGGATCCGTTCCGTAAGCCATTCTTGGCGAGCCAGCCGGGAGAAGCCCCCTCTGTCTGTCCATGAGTCGGCAGGGACAGAGGACCTCCTAAAGGTGCGCCCTGGGATTTTCCCAGAGGAACTCCCCTTGCCCAATGACTGCAGCTGGGACAGACAAGGACCTTCTCCTAATGGACCAGCTATGTTATTTGGTTTATAAGGGTGCAGCAGTATGGGGAGCCTTTGAGACATGGTAGGGACGCCCCACGTGTGGCACGTGAGCTACATCTCACCCCTGGGATTTGGAGGGGCCCCAAAAGGTTTTCTTATGGGAAAAATCTTGAGTAAAAGGAAGAGAGATACTGATGATGTAACAGTGCATTTCAGGAATCCAGAAATTCAAAGGTTATATGCTAAGGCTCAAATTGAAAACTGTGTAGAGGAGTGTTTAGAGACCCTGGGGCTGACTGGACCAATAGTTCCAACAGCTGAACTCGAGTTGTTATGCATAGAGCCTGGGTGGGTTCCTGTACCCCCTTTTGATGTATCCCTGGGGAAAAGGTATTTTGTTATTGGATTTAGATGTAAATACTGGTTAAAGATTGATCTAATGTTTTAGAGATCTTAAGTAGGAGCATAATTGTGGTTTGTTTAGTTGGGTGTTATTGTTGTAGAAATCGCCTTCTGTGTGTGTGTTGAAGTGAGACTGTAAGCTTGCAGTTTAGTTAATTATTATCCCGTAAGTATTTGCTGCTATAACTGTATTTGCTATAATTGCTTATTGTTGTGAAATTTGTATTTTTGTGTATGTTAAAGGCTTTAATAAATTGTGAAAGAACACTTTAGGTGGGATAAAAGACTGGACAATATTGAATGTATGGAAACTAAGTTGAAAGCCTTTAGAGAGTGGTGGAGAGGTTTGTGGCATTGGTATTTGTGGTATTTTACTCCTTGGTGGTAGAGATTCTGGGGTTTATTACATTTTTTTTCTTTTTGTTAAGAATGGTAGAGTTTTAAACCGTGTCAGGATCCAGCTTAATCCAGGATTAAGCTTCACCAAGATCACTCCTTTGAGGGAACATTGAAATTTGTTGAAACAAAAATTAACGAGTGCCTTGTTAACTGTTATAATACTTACAAAAACAGGGGAGAATCCCCCGCAGTGTTAAGGACCAGTTGCTGAATTCAAGGGCTGTGTGGTAACCATGGTTTACCCGTGATCCTATAACAGAAGAATATATAACCTATCTTTTAAGGCTCTGACATAAATGATACAATTTTTGGGGGGAATACGTTGCATTAGACAGTGAGTACCATGTGTATGAGCGATGGAGACACAGCTCTGCTACAAAGTGAGTGCAGAGCCCCAATCTGTGGTTCCAGCACCCCGTGAGGGGCCTGGCTGGAAACGGGCAAAATGATTTCAATTTACAGGAGGGGAGATATCAGGGAATAAATTGGGACGATTAAGGTTGAGTGGAGCTGGGAATAGTACATGTAGCATTGGGTAGAAGGTACAGTAGATATATATTGGCTAAGTGTGCTTATTGTGGGAAATACAGCATTTAATAGTAGCCAGAAAGTATACCTGAACCGAACTCTAGAACATTGTGTATTTGCTGTGGTAACACTACCGCCTTGCATTTATTACCCTGGGTAAGGTATCTGTGCTGTCATAGGAGCAGGTATATAAGCATGTAATAAAATGGGAGGGGGACACAGCAAAAACACTATTCTTAGGAGCCCTCTAAGGTGCATTTTGGATCACTGGAAGGAAATTGGAGGAGTCCCAGAGGGAAACACAGACTGAAAACTTTGATCAAATACTGTAATACTCGGTGGCCATTATATAAATTGGAAGATGAAGAAACTTGACCACCAAATGGGAGTCTTATTTATAGTACATTGTTGCAATTAATGTTATTCTTAAGAAGGAAAGACAAATGGGATGAAGTTCTTTATGCAGACATGTTTTTTACTCTATGACAGCATCCATAATACCAGAAAGGTTGTGGACTGCTTCCACCTAGTGACCCTCTTGTTTTAGCCCTTGAAAAGGACTATGAGAAACAAAGAGGAAAGAAGTTAGAGGTGTGTAAAGATCATGAAGTCGATATATTGGATGAGCACCTTTCCCCTCCACGGCAGCCTATGCACCCCTCTCGAGCAGAAAGGTGAGGAGTACAGAAGGAAAGAGAAATTGCAGAGATGTTTAAAGAAATGCCTGAGTTAGTCAGCCCTCTGAATAGTCCAGTATCTTCTTGTACTAGGAGTAAAGAACAGGAAAAGGAAAAAAGGCCTCACTGAAATTATACAAGCCCCTTTGAGAGAGGCTGTAGGTCCTCAAGGGCCTATTTTGTTGAAAGTCCCATTTCCTTCCAGTGATCTTGAGATTTTGAAAGGAGTAGCAAAGAAATACAGGGATGACCTCTCAGGAGTGACTAAATGTTTTTAACTCTTGATAAAACAACACAATCCAGGCTGGGGGGACATTGAATCATAGTTGGATACATTGACAGAAACTGAAAAACAAGTGACAGTAAAAACAGCTTTCGATTTGGCTGCAGGTCAATACATGGGGACATGGGAAGATGTAAAAGAACACTTCCTCCTACAAGATCCTAAGTGGGACCCTAATAGTAGTGCTGCATGGGAACGATTAGTGAAGTATTTGGATTACATAAGTAAGGGAATGGAAAAAGCAATTCCAAAGAGCATTAACTGGTTAGCCCTTTACAGGGGCTTAAAAAGGTGGAGCCTCCTCCTGGACAGGAACCTGAGCACAGCTGCCACTTTTGGACAGCAGCGGAGGGCTGGCCCTGGCACCGTGTTGGCGCTGGGGTGTCTCTAAGGTGCTGCAGCCATGAAAACAAAGATGGCGGGCGGGACTGAAAACTCGTGATTCTTCGATGGGAAAACACCAGAACCAAGGTGGGGCTCCGGCCCACTAACCAATGGAGAGACGGCTTGGCCAGGAAGAAAGCAACAAGATCCATGCGAGAAGGAGAAGGCTTAAAGGTCGAGGAAAGGGCCCGCCCCGGGCTCTTCTTCGGCTGCTGCTGCGAAGAGAAGACCCCAGCTGCTCTCCCCCTCAGTCACAGGCCTCGCGGCACGAGTTCCACCCATTTCTCTCAGCACGAGAGCCATTTACAGCTTGCAAGCAAATAACACCTCTCGGGGAGGTGGTCGGAGGGAATCATTTTCACCTCTTTTTGTGTTTTTCAGAAAACTTCAAAAACCAGGGAGTTCCCCCCCAGCAGAGGGACAGATAGAAAGCTCCTGACACACAATGCAGACAAACACCTTACCTAAAGGCTGGGAAGCGATAAGCAAGTTCCACACTTCAGCAAGTTATACAACATCATGGAGAAAAGCTACCCCAGGGCTGGGAACTGGTCTTAAGCTCTGTCCTTAGCTGACCTTTACTTAGAAAAGCCATTTTCATATACGTCGTTTCTGGCAGGTAGTAGTGTTCCACAGGAGTAGTCTCTACATAAGAATATTATTATTTAAAGCCTTTAATAACCAGCATATTCTGGTTGTCTGCTTTCCACTGAAAAGAATAAAAAAGTCCTTAACAAAAACTTTTGTGGTGGTTTTAAGCACCACAGTATTAACTAGGGGGCACTCTTAATAATGACGAGAAGAATGACAGAATGTGACAACAGCGAAAACACTTTATTTGTCTGGAGCTCAAAGGAAACACAGTTTAAGGGAACCCCAGACTCGACACAAAAAAACAAGCACCCAGCAAAAACCACAAAAAAAAGGAAAACAGAGAAAAAGGAATAAGGGAACTGCTTTCAAAGGCCAGCCAAGCTGGCCACACAGAAGCAGTGGAAAGGAAGAGCCACTTTCTCTTTCTTCTCCCTCTCTGGTGGTAGCCAACTCCCAGCCCTTGGAATCTCTGAAAAACACAACACAGTGAAAGGTTCTCCCCCCCCAACCCGGGATGTTATTTGGGGAAGCTTTCAACCTGTAGTTGTGCTCGCGTGGCTCCAATGCCGATGGAGGTGGGCTGAGTCAAGCCACGGGGCCTGGGAGTAGGAGAAGGGGAGCCGTGCTGCTGCTCTCCAGCTTTGCAGGAAGCCAAAGAGAGTGAACTTCCGTTTCTTCGGGCTTTTAAGCTCTCCAAGTCCCACGTGAATCTCGTGCTCTTCTTCCTGGTTCTGCCGCCTCGGATTGGCCAGCGGTCTGGGCTCCACTTCCTCCTT
>VXBA01003464.1:0-16189 GCA_013399895.1 Serilophus lunatus | reverse complement strand
ATCTCATGGTCTCTTTCCAGGGAGGAATTCTTGGTGGAGGGATGAATGGCCAGGTGGGTACCAGGAGCTGTACTGGATCCAGATCCTCCCCTCTCATGGCCATAACCCTCCAGTGCACCCTGCTGTTTCCTGGGGAGGCCCCTTCCCCAAGGCCCCCTCACTGTATTCTCACACATGCCAGTACACCCCAGTACTCTCCCACAGGTCACCATTGCCAGGCCATTTCTCTCCCTCTTTCTCATCAGCCCTTTCCCATGACAATGGTGTCCCCAAATCCCTTTCCTTGATACTCCACTCTCAATCCCCTTGATTTTTGCTCCTTGCCTCCCTCTTTCACCTGCTCCCACCCAATCCCTACTCATTCCCCATGTCCCCTCCACTGGAATTCCAACCTCCTCACCTGCTTCCTCCAAAGTCCTGTCCCTTCACCATCTCCATCCCCAATTTTCTGCAGCTCATTGTATTATGGGCCTCCCCCTTCCACCACCATCCTCCTTGGAGGACCTGAATTCTCCCCACCATCCTGGTTCCTGCGGGATCAGAGATCTCAGGTGAAACTCGACAGAGTGCAACTGTGGGCAGCCATGGGGGGTTGGGGACACTCGAGTGCCTCCCACAGCTCCACAAGGGCCAATCCTGATTAAAACTTTGCTGTCCTACCCAGGAAGTCATTACAGGTGGAGGTGAAGGTTTTGGAGTAAGTACTGGCATCAGGGAGGAACAAGTGTGGGAACTGGGGGGCAGTTTGGTTCCCCCATCCCTTACTGGGACTGAGGAACCCCAGTGACGAGTGGCACCTCTTGGTCTCTCTAAAGGGAGAGCTCACAACTGGTCGAGTGAAGAGGTCTGAGGTGGGTAGCCTGAGTTCTGCTGGGTCCAGACCCTCCCTTCTCATGGCCACAACACTCTGGGGCATCCCAGTGTGTCCCAGTACTTCTCAGTGTGCCCCAGGACACCCCAGTTGTCTCTAACCCCATCTTTCTCCCCAACTCCTCGTGGCTGACCCGGAGGTGCTTGTGCGTGAGTGATGCCCGGCTGCCTCTTTTCAAGCCCAGGGAGAAAATACTGGAGGGTGCTCAGCCCCCAGAAGGGTCCTGGGTGGGTCCTGTGGGATCCCTGAGCCCTGTGGCATGGGCACAGCTTAGGATTGGCAGAGGGACATGGAGAGGGCTGTCCCTGAACCATGTCCTGGGTGAGATGGGCAGAGCTGCCCCCAAGCCTTCCCTCCGTGGATCCCCTGGGTCACTGTGAGGGCAGGGAGGGGCTCTGGTGCCCTGCGGATCCTCAGGGATCCTGTGGAGGAAAGGAGGTGGGACTGGGAGATTTTGGAGTATCCCAGGATGTGGAGATTTGGGAGTCACCTGGATCTTAGGATCCAAATGTTGTCCCAGCTTTATCCAGGGCTCCATGAGGTGGGGACAAGGCCCCTCTCATGTGGCAGTGGACAGTGGGGGTGACGTTTTGTGCTCTGTCTTTCAGGACCGGAAATGGTGATGAAAACGTGTCCTATCCCACTCCAGTGGAATGAGGAGGTGATCATCCCTGGAGGAACCCAATGATCTCCCAGGAGCCTTGGGAATTTCCTTTGAATGATCAATAAACTCGTTTAGAAAAGCATCACCCTGTGCATCCATGTGTGTGTTCCTCTGTCCCTGTGTGTTTCCATGTCCCTTTCCCCTCCCCTCTCCAGCCTCTCTGACTGCACTCCCACATTGAAAAGATCAGCTCAGGGCCCTCTTGAATCTCTGCACAGGAGATCCCCTCACACTGTCAGGGGGGAACTTCCCAGTCTGACCATTCCCAAGACTCCCTGGCAGTCACTCTCCCACCAGCCCACACTGTCCCTGCTGCCTCTGAGGCCCCTTTGCAGCAGCAGCTCCAGTGACCCCACAGGTCCCACCTGACTCCCCACAAGCCCCTCTCACACTCAGACCAGGTTTCCTCACCGGTTCCATCCCAGGTTTCCCGTGGCAGAGTCTCTGATGTCTTAAAAAGCAAGAAAACAATTTGTTCCCGGTGCAGGAACACAGAACCCGCCCGAGCTGGTGCCTCTGAGGAGGGACCCCCAACAAAGGAGCCCGAGGGCTTTTATCCCCTCCCACTCCAAGCTCACCAAAGCCTCGCTCTTCCTGCCCAGCCCTGGGCTCCTGCCGTGTCTCCCAGTGTCCGGTCACTTGGCTGCTCCAGGGGCGGCAGCTCACGGCCTTTGGTCTGAGGCCCCGTCCCCCAGAGCTCATCCTGCAGCTCCAAGGGCAGCTTCACCCTGAGCCCCCTGCACTGAAGGCATTCCTCAAGGCCTGGGCACCACGAGGCCCCACAGTGTCCCAGGGTGCCTTTGGTTCCAGGAGGCCCCGTGGTGTCCCAAAGCTCCCTTCATTCCAGGAGGCCCCGCAGTGTCCCAGGGCTTTAAACTGCGTGTGATGGGGGAGGGACACAAAGTCAGGCTTGTCCCTGGAAAACTGTGAACTATCATGACAAATTTAGAGGGACAAGGTACGTGTGAGGTCCCTCTGTGGTGACTCTGAGATGGAGCAGCCACACTGCAGCACATCTGATGTCTTCCAGAGATGAGCCAGGGACTGCTGGGATAATAGGAGCCAGAAGCAAAACCTTGCAGAAACCGTCTTGTAACAAAAGGAGGCTCAAGAGGGAACACCTCCATCCAGCAGATTTCCACTTCAGCCACCACACAAGTGGTGTTGCTTTTACAGACAGTTACTGTTAGAATTTGATTATTAGATCAGCTGAAACTTTAGGGTTTGCCATTTAGGCTGTTTCCAGGCTCTTTCCAGGCTCTTTCCAAACTGATTCCAGGCTGATTCCAGGCTCTTTCCAGACGGTTTCCATGCTCTTTCCAGACTCTTTCCCCGCTCCCGCTCGCCCTCCCGGCGCGTCCCCGCCCGTCCCGGAGCTGCAGCGGCGGGAGCGCTGCCCGGGGCCGGGACTCGGGGCTCTCGTGGTGCGGCCTCTCCTCGCAGAGAGGGAAATGCCCTGGGATCGGGCTGTCGGCAGGACACAGGAGGAGAAGGCCCTGCGTTCGGCAGCCGGTGCTCCCGTGGCCCCCGGGCATTGCCGCTGTTCCTGCAGGGAAGGCCCAGCTGGGCCGTGCTCGCACCGTCGGTGCCGGCTGGCTCTGGGAGAGGGGGCACGGCTGGGAGCTGGGGGGATCGCTGGAGCCAAAGGCTCCCCTGCTGTCGGGCTTGGGGGAAGGCCCGACCTGTGCCCTGGGAGGGGCCAGCCTGGCAAGTTGTGGCACTTGGGTGACAGGCTGCTCCCTACCACCTTGAGCTGGGAGGCGAAACCCTTCCAATCCCAGCTCTGAAAGCCTGGCCGGCTATTGACTCAGCCCACTGGTCCTGGCGGTGTCGCTGTCACACCTGCAACAGGCGCCAGCTGGCAAAGCCTCTCGCTTCCAGATGCGCTGGGATCTGACAGCTGGCACGTGGTGATGAGGATGTGGGACAGAGCTTCCCGTGTTTGTGGAGCAGAGCAGGGAGGGTGCACTGGAATTCACACCAGAGGAAAGAAGTCGATACCGGCAAGTCACAGGAATTAAATGCAGTAATGGATCAAATAAATTTAGTGTGTTATCAGACTAGTGCTTATTTGCTTTCAAGTATGACCTTTTCAATACTTTTCAGATTCCAGAAGCCCCTGCCAAACTCCAGGATGTGGCTCCAGCTTGTAAGTACAGTTGTGATGTTCCACTTGGCTTCTTTCCTTTCCTTCCTTAATGATGCCAGTGATGTTTCCCAAATCTTACTGTTATTTCCTGCTGCGGTAAAATCCTTCTGAATGTCTGAAAGTCAAAGTAGACTCACAGAGATTTGTACCTGAGCAACAGATGCCATTTCCTGGACTAAGTAAGTCTTTGCTTTGAAATGGCACAATGAGTAAGACAGAGAAAAAAGAGAGAAATCAATGGGAGCAAGACGCAGAGAGATGACAAAATGGATTTTTTGGAGTTGCTATTCACAGCTTTTTTTAAAAAGTATGTTCAGTGGCTTTTGACTGCGAGTGACAAAAGCCAAACTGACTGTTCTAGAAGAATTGTGCAGGTGTTACCAGTGACTTTGCCAGCTCTAGAAGAGTCTTAAATCAAGATGCATGCTCCAGCTTTAGCCTGAATCTGAAAATTTTCACTTGAATTTGAATTTTTGGCTTCTTTGTATGTGGTAGCAGTGACAGAGTTCTTTAAAAAACCCAGATTAGTTGGGTGCCTCACTAAGCTGTAGCAGAAAGAATGCTGGGGGAGTGAGTGTGCCGGGAGGGTTGGAGTGCCTGGGAACCCAAGGTGTGGGTGCTGGGGAGTCCAGGGCTGGGTGACAGTGGAAGCCTTTGCTTTCCCATTGATGGACTGAATCCACTCCACACTCAGAGGAGGGGTCTCAGCCAGTGATCTGGGGCAGGGCTGGGGAGCTTGGGATGAGCCTGGGGACTCAGTGCCTGCAGTGGTTCCTCATTGTCTGGGGCTGGGGGGGACAGTAAACACCCCCAATGATGTTGTGAGTGGGGAAGGGAATGGTTTTTTTCCCCTTAGCCTCCCAAAACATATGGGTACAAGTGTGGTGGGCTTGTGGTTTGAGGTGTTCTGGGTGGCACCAGAGCCTGCCCTCCCCAGGGGAATCCTCTCCAGGGACAATGTTCCCGGTGCTGGAGGGGTGGGAGGGTAGGAGCCCTGCTGTGCAGGCCGTGGAGGGGGTTCTCTCGTGGTGCTACCCATGGTGATGGGGGTGACTGTGACAATCTTACAACAAACCAGTTGATGTGGTTGATCACCAAATCACCCAGAATCACAGAAACATGAGGTTGGAAAAGACCTCATAGAGCCCTACCTGTGACCTAACACCACCTTGTCAACTAGACCCTGGCACAAAGTGCTACATCCATTCTCTTGTGTCTCCCCCACCTCCCTGGACAGCCCGTTCCAATGCCTAATCATTCTCTCTGGAAAGAACTTCTTCCTAATATCTAACCTAAACCTCCCCTGGTGCAGTTTAATACTGTGCCCTCTACTCCTACTGCTGGTTTCCTGGCCTGAGAGACTGATATCCACCTTGCTACAACCTCCTTCCAGGTAGTTGTAGAGAGCACTAAGGTCTCCCCTGAGCCTCCTCTTCTCCAGGATAAACAATCCCAGCTCCCTCAGCCGCTCCTCAGAGAACTTGTGCTCCAGTCCCCTCACCAGCCTTGTTGCCCTTCTTTGCACACGCTCCAGAACCTCAACATCCTTATTAAATTGAAGGGCCCAGAACTGGACACAGTTCCTCAAGGTGTGGCCTAAGCAGGGCTGAGGACAGGAGAAGAATCCCTTCCCTGGTCCTGCTGGCCACACTCTTCCTGATCCAGGCCAGGATGCCATTGGCCTTCTTGGCCACCTGGGCACACTGCTGGCCCATGTTCATCCTCTGTCAGTCAGTGAGTACTGATGCCTTTGTGCCTGGCTGCTCTCCAGCCACTCAGTCCCCAGCCTGTGGTGCTGCAGGGGGTTGTTGTGGCCAAAGTGCAGGTCCCGGCACTTGGACTTGTTGAATCTCATGCTGTTGGATTTGGCCCATCTCTCCAGCCTGCCCAGGCCCCTCTGCAGAGCCCTCCTACCCTCCAGCACATCAACACTCCCCCCCAGCTTGGTGTCATCTGCAAATTTTCTAATGATATACTGAATCCTCTCATCCAGATCATAAAAAAGATATGAAACAGGACTGGGCCCATCTATGATACCTGGGGGACAGCACTAGTGACAGGCCCCAAGTGGGTGCACCCTCATTCCCCAGCACTCTCTGGGCCCAGCCATCAGCCAGTTCTTAACCCAGCCCAGAGTGCACCTGTCCAAGCCATGGACTGACAGCTTTTCTGGGAGTATGCCATGGGAGGTGGTGCCAAAAGCTTTGCTGAAGTCCAGGTAGACACATCCTCAGCCTTCCCTTCCTCCACCAGGTGGGTCAACAGGTCATAAAAAGAGATCAGGTTGGTCAGGCAGGACCTGCCCCTCCTATATCCATGCTGGCTGAATCTGATCCCCTGTGTGTCCTGTAGGTGCTGTGTGATCACACTCAGGAGGATCTGATCCATAACCTTGCCTGACACCAAGGTCAGGCTGAGAGGCCTGGATCTTCCTTCGGGAATTTCTTATGGAAGGGCAGCACATTGGCCAACTTCCAGTCACCTGGGACTACCCCAGTGAGACAGGACTGGTGATAAATGATGGAGAGCAGCTTATCGAGCTCTCCACCAGCAAAAGCTCCCTGTCCAGCCAGGCCGGTCATCTTCCCCACCAGCTCATCTTTCAGCACCCAGGGACATAGGTATGCCCCTGTGCCCTGTGTGCGTGTATCGACGGCCACACAGAGCAGTGCGTCTGACTGGGAAGACATTCTGGCCATAAATTTAACACTGTAAACTGATGGAAGATGAAACTGAGTTGATGAGGTTGGAGTTTTCTAACTCTGGTTGGCTGATGCTGAGTGGTATCATTCTTCCGTCTGGTGGGAGGGCCTGGCAGGGTATCTCGAGTTATGTGAGGCTCCTACAACTGAACCCACCTCAGGAAAGGACACTGTGGGTGATGGAGTGCACACAGAGAATGGGGAAGAGGAGGTGAGCACTCTGTTGATGACGTCACCTATCCAGGAGAGCAGCACAGATTTGGCCCCACAGTGGTGAAGGTGCCAGACACAAATGCATCATGTTCACGCTGTGGAAACCAGATAGATTGAGTGCCAGGGCTGACTGAACATCTGAAGAGGTTTCAAGAGAAGAGAATGATTCTGTTTCAAGGTGTGAAATATGGAAAAGAGAATGTGAACTATCCAAGTATTGCCTGCCATTTCCCACAGCGTAAAGGGGCTGCAGAAGTGGCTCCAGCTGGAGAGTGGTCACGTCTGGTGTGTGGGGTGAGCTTTAGAACCAAAATTGGCATGGGACAACACAAAAGCCTGGTGCGCCCCACTGAAGGGAATGTGGGGCAGATTGCTGCCTCCTGCCTTAAAGTCTACTCAAGGGGCCCATGTTGGACAGAGTAGAAAGAGAGTTGTTGAAGAAGCTGGACAAAGAGTATGGGGGTAAGAGAAACACATCAATAAACCAACTGCTAAGTTGAAACGCAAAGAAAGAACACTGAGTGTTCTTGTTGATCTTGGTATTGCAAAGGCCTTTGATTCTGTAGGCCATCCACACATCCTCATAGGTCTGAAAAGGAGGGCAGAAGATCCTCATCACCTTCATTCAGAACATGTATGAGAACATCTGTATATCCATGGACACAAAGAATGGACAGATATATCATATCCTGATACAAACTGGTGTGAAAGGAGGTGATCCAATGTCGCTGCTTCTATTCAGTGTGGCTGCAGATCTCATGCTGTGCAAGCTGGAAGAGTGTGGAAAAGGGAACCAAGAGGGAGGAAACACCGTAACAGTGATGGGGTTTGCTGACAATCTGGTGTTATTTACTGGATCCTTGGAAGGCGTGGAGAGTTATCATCAAAATCCTGGAGACCTGTAAACTGACTGATCTAAGGACACAGAGGGCTTCTACATCAAGCCAGCTAAGACTCTTACGCCATCAGTGATTGTCCAGCATGGACTGTTAAGGGCACACCCCTCAATATGACTGACCCTGGCAGTTCTGAGAAATATCTGGGCCTGCAGACTGACCCCTGGACTGGTACAGCTACAGCAGAACTACCTGTAAAAATAGGAGATGGGTCACAAAGAATCGATAAGGCACCACTAAAACCATTCCAGAACACCTTGAACCCTTCTGCCCTCCCCAAATTAACCTACTTGGGAAGCACACTGATGGGAAAGAGGGTTTCTCGAGTCTCTTGACCTACAAATACAACTGACTGTCAAGGAATGGTTCCATTTTCTACCGAGCACTTGTGACGCCATCCTATGTTTGAGCACAAAGGATGGAGGTTTGGGTGTCATCAGGTTGATGGGCTTGATCTCAAGTGTACAAGCCCAAGGACTGAAGAGACTCGCTCAGTCTTTAGATGAAACAATCAAAATAATGCTGATAAAAGAACAAATTGAATAAGCATATGAAAAACCTGGAGGAGACAATGAAAAGATGTCATCAATATGGGAACCCAAACCAGTAATGGAACTCCCTGATTATGGTGACAAGCAAATCACATTGGAATGGGAGGTATCCACTCCAAAGATCAGCTCTCTGAAACCTTGCAACTGGAGAAAACTAGAATCTGCAAAATGAAGCAGTGGGTATCCCAGGCCCCAACTTGGAAGAGGATGGGACCAGCAACTTTTGAATCGATAACTGCACAAGCAACCCCCACAGGAAGCTTGTAACAGCACTGCAGTGTAGAGCCAATGTTTACCCCAAGAGAGTTCCAGGTAAGGGGTAGACATGAAAGGCACATCAAATCCTGCAGACCCTGCCAGGCTGAGGATGAAACATGTTCGTATATCATCGGGAATTGCCCAGTCATGGGTGATGCAAGAATTAAAAGGCACAATTAGATCTGTGAAATGATATCGAAGGAAGGTAAAAAGAAAGATTGGGCAGTGTTTCAGGAACTAGGAACATAGGAGAGACAACAACCACGAGTTACATAAAGCAGATCTCATATTTGTGAAGGAAACCCAGGAATGTGTGCTCGTGACCCTGTGTGATCCCGATACATCTTTGGGAGAGGCCATGATGGAAAAAGTGAGGAAATGTCAACATCCTCACAAATTCAGGAATTGACAAATGTGGCAGATATTGTGTTTATGGGTTTTCCTCCTGGAGTGCAAGAGAAATGGTACCATAGAAATGACGAACTTTTGCGGGTCCTGTGTCTGTCCAGAAGGAGGCAAGAGAAGAAAGCCCATGGCCTGGCCTGCAGAGCACTGCTCACCTCTGTAGATATTGTACAGATGTTTGCGAGCAAACCTTGTACTGTTGTGTCCTTGTAGTTCACAATGAAGAATGCAGAACGCAAGGCCACCACAATCCAGTTAAACCATGTGTGATGGTATGTGGGGGCAACAGTGAAATCATATCCTGATGTGTCACACACCATCAATCTGGGACATAATACTCCTGATTTTGAACAATGTGCAGGAGCCACCTTCACTTAACCCAGAAAAGGAATATATAAAAATTATGTATGTGTTTCATAAACAACCAAATGCCTTATTATCCCATTCATGATGCGCAAGAACGAGATTCCCACTGTCCCTACCTACTCTCCAGAAAAACCACAGGCAGGGGAATGGGCTTGGCGGAATCAGCAGGGAAAGAAGACCCTGTTGAGCTTGACTTTAGTCTAGTGTGGGGCAAACTATCGCTACTCTGATTGTTCTTTCACTTACCTGGTGAGGGGGTAGGATGAGGCACGAGCGGGACTCTCACTTTTGGCACCAAGTGCCTGGTGTGTGCAACCTGCTCCGGTCACAGCAGCTGGTGGGGAGTCTGAATGGGGCCATTCACCTCTCAAAGTGTAACGCAGATGTCCTGAGGTGAGCTCAGGGAGAATGGAACCCTTTCATGGAGTGCACAAGCTCGAGTTCACAGAAGACCAAAAGGTTGCTTGATCTTGATTTTCAGTATAAATACAGACTGTGAAAGCAAGGCCTCACAAGCCTTCTGGCCCGGTTGCCAGGCACACTCATCCTATAGCACACCTGGGTTAGGTGGGGTACATGTGGCATCCCACTCTCGTGCTGCTTGTCCACCTGCCCTATGTAACCCGGTGTTGCAGGTAGCCTTGTCCCCATTTGTGGATTCAGTGGCTAGACCTGGTGTCCTTGGATGGACTTGGCATGTTCGGAAGAGGCATTTTCCCCATCCAGATGAGATTCAGGGTTTATTTCATTTTGGTATATTTTGATCTGCTCCTCTCCTCTCTTCTCCATGGCTGTGCTCTCCAAAGGGATGGTGCTCTCACAGGCCTGTGAAGAAAGTCAGTCTCAGGCAGCCTGAGCCCTGCGGCCCCATTGAACGCTGTGAGCACCTGTTAGGTGGGCAGTCCACATCTCCAGGAGCTCCCTGTGACACTGTGGTCCCAAGATAAATTGTTCCTCATGGTACAAAAAGGACCCTGGGACACTGAGGAACCTCCTAGAACCCAAGCAGTCCTGGGACATTGTGGAACATCATGGAACCAAATGGGACCCTGGGATACTGTGAAAACTCATGGAACCAAAAGCTTCCTGTGACACTCTGGAGCCTCATGGAACAGAAGGGACTCTGGCACCCTGCGGAACCTCATGGAATCAAGAGGCTATTGTGACACTGCAGAACCTCATGGAATCAATGAATCAATCACAGTCTTAGGCTGTGACAGAGGAGGTTAAGGCTGTTTATTAGGAAAAAGTTTTTCACAGAGAGAGTGATTTCCCATTGGAATGGGCTGCCAACGGAGGTGGATTCGTCCCTGGATGTGTTTAAGGAAAGTTTGGAGGGCGTACATAGTGACATGGTTTAGATGATGTGATGATGCTGGGTAGGTTGGTAAGTCACATAATAGGTTGGACTTGATGATCTCTACGGTTTTTTCCAACCTTGTTAATTGTGTGTAATTCTATGGAACGGCACACTGCGGAATGTCATGGCAGCCAGCTTGTAACTGGTGCAGACCAGGGCAATCTGACTGTCTGATTAAAACAAGGCATAGCCAAGGGCTGGGTCAAGTGTTGACAAGATATGATTTCTGTCCAGTGCTCTGATGTCAAAGTGAAGCAGGTCAGTGAAGTGGGTAAAAGGCGGGAGTAACTATGATTCTCTTAAGAGATGGGAACATAGTTACTAACTGGGCTCAGCTGCAGAGGTTGCATGTCCTTGTGGTCCTGCTGGATACCCTTGTGGTAACTGAGTCGATTTCTGCCTCAGTCTGGAGAAGAGCTTAGAGCTACTCTCTCCCTATCACCTGGACTCGTCTCCCAGTGATAGTATTAAAAGCAGTGAAACACATTTTTGGGAACAGCTTTTAAGAGGTTGTTACCCAGAGCCTTGCCCACGAGTTGGGCACAGTTCAACAGATATCAGAGGGTGTTCTGTCAACTTACAAAACCCTCATTTGGATGCACTAACTTTAATGGACATTGCAAACAGTGCCGAACGATGTGTTTGATGCACGTATCTACGCCACACAAACCAGCCCAATAAAATGCAAAGAGACTCTGATTTTCAGCACCTTGTCACTTGGCTCTGAAAAACCGGAGGAAGATGAACTTTATTGAAGAGGACTGGAGTCTTACAACTCAGGGGAGATCGGTGGTTTATTTGCATGTCATCTTTGGATCTGGTGGCAGGGCTTAGACAAGTTGCCTGAGGTTTATGAGGTTCCTCTAACAGAACCAGCCATGGGACAGAACATCTCTGAAGAAGTGGAGGAAGAGGATGACGAGACCAACAGGGAATGTCTTCAGGAGCACACAGACCGAGCTCCAGGGGAAACACCAGTGGTGAAGCTTCCGGACAAGAATCCTTCATGTCCCTGCTGTGCAGCTCAGATGGCTGGGCTGCTCAGGCTCATTGAACATCTGAAACGAGTCCATGGACAGAAAAAGATTTTATTTTGTTGTGCTAAATGTGGGAGGGAGAACGAGAGATTCCAGAGTATTGCCTGTCACGTCCCCCACTGCAAAGAATCAGCAATAATAGAGGCTCCAGCTAGAGAGTGGACCTGTGAGGAATGCAGGAAAAGTTTCCAATCTAAGAGAAGCCTGGGACAACACAAAAGACACAATCACCCTGCTGTTAGAAACGAAGAGAGAATTGCTGCCTCCCATCTGAAGGAAAATGCTTTCTGCTAGGGAAACTCACCAAAAATGTTGGACAAAAGAAGAAGAGCTCCTAGAGAAGCTTCAAACAATACAAGGGGAAGAGAAGTATCAACAGATGGCAGAGCACATTCCATCTCAAACGGCTAAGCAAATCCGTGATAAAAGGCGTTGCCTGACTCTCAGGAAGAGCAAAAGGCAAGCCAAAGGGCAAGATCTGGACATTGAGTTACAGTTGGAAGATGAAAAGGAACAGCTGGTAGGTGAGGAGTCATCCAGGGTGAGGCAATTGAAGACCCATTATCGGAGAACTACCGAACAATGGCTAGCATCACACAGACTCCACATCTATCAGGAGGAATTCAGAAAAGTGCTTGATGGACAGAAGGACCTACTGTCAGTGATCAATGACACCACTCTTGAATGCTAGGAATGCCTGAGTGTGCTGTGCCAAATTGGGAAAACATGGAATGCCAAACAGAGGAGCCAAACTACCCAGAAGTCATGCTGTGGGAAATCTGGAAAGATGACAAAATGGATGAAAAGGAGGGCCATCAAGAGAAGGCAGTACCTATGATTCCAGCAATTGTACAACAAAAAGAGAGGGAAATTGGCAAAAATCATCCTGGACAATTTTGACTCCATGAGATGTGAAATGTCACTCCAAGAAATACAATCTGTGTTCACATTGAGATGGGAGTCCAGGAACATACAGGAGATGAACAAGAACTCTGCTGCAGGACCAGATGGGATCACAGAGAGAGACCTTAGTAAAATGGATCCCAAATATTCCAAGGCCATGGAAATTTTCAGTCTATGGTTAACTTCTGGAATAATACTGGACATGGCGAAGGGGTGCCACACTGTTTTAATACCAAAGTCGACCAGACTGAGTGCCTGAAGGATATTAACAACTGGTGACCCATCATCATTGAGTCAATCCTTCTGAGACTATTCTCAAGAGTAATAGCAGCAAGGCTGGCCAAGGCATGCCTTACCAACCCAAGGCAGAGAGGGTTTATAAGAGCAGCGAGCTGCTCGGAGAACCTGAAATTATTACAAATATTAATTAATAACACAAACAAAGAGAAGGGAAAGCTGGGAAGAGTCTTTGTTGACATCACTAAGGCTTTTGACACCGTGAACCATGACCACATTCTTATGGATCTAAAACAGAAAGGAGTGGACAATCACATCATCAACCTCATCAAAAACATGCATGAGAATATTCATACATGCCTGGACAGCAAAAGTGAGAAATCAGAGCCCATCCATATGTGGGTGGGGGTGAAGCAAGGTGACCCAATGTCACCGCTTCTATTTAAGCTGGTGATTGATCCTCTACTGTGTAAGCTGAATGATTTTGGAAAAAGGTACAAGCATGGAAAGAATATGGTGACTGTGATGGCCTTTGCTGACGACCTTGTATTATTCAGTGATTCCTGGGATGGCATGACGACAAACGTAGTGATCCTGGAGGCCTTCTGTGAACTCACCAGTCTCAAGACACAAGGGGAGAAATGCCACTGTTTTTACATCAAACAAAGGACTCATCAACGATTGTCCTGGTTGGACAGTGAATGGCACATCCCTCAATGTGATCGACCCCGGTAGTTCTGAAAAATATTTGGGCCTTCAAATTGACCCCTGGACTGGGAGAGCGGAACCGTAATTAACCGTGAAATTAGAGACATGGCTTGAAAGGATAGAAAAGGTGCCGCTGCAATCCCTGCCAAAGATTGACATTTTAAAAACATACACCATCCCCAGATTGATATACCTAGTGGATCACACAGATGTAAAAGCAAGGATCCTCAAGTCTCTTCACCTAAAAATTCAATCTACTGTCAAGGACTGGTTGCATTTTTCTCCGAGTACTTGTGACGCCAATCTGTATTCCAGCACTAAGGATGGTGGTTTGGGCATTCCCAGATTGATGGGGCTGAATCCGAGTGTACAAGCTCAGAGGTTACATAGACGTGCTCAGTCCTCTGATGAAGTCACCAAAACAGTCCTGAAAGAGGAAAAATTTGAAAGAGCAAATGAAAGGTTATGGATAAAAGCAGGAGGAGACATAGAGAGAATGCCATCAGTCTGGGAACCCCAACCGATAAATGAGACACTCGACTAAGAGGATGGAGAAACCTCAGAATGGGAGGTATGCAATTCTAAGGACAGCTGTCCAAACCCATGTAATTGGAGAAACAAGGAATTTGAAAAATGGACTCAGTTATTGTGCCAAGGCAGGGGTATTGCCAATTTTGAAGAGGATAAAATCAGTAACTTCTTGCTTGAACATCCTAGGGGCATTCTTCACAGGAAATTCCTCACTGCTTTACAACTAAGGCCCAGTGTCTACCCAACTAGAGAGTTCTTGGCAAGGGGTAGACTGGAGAAATATATCAAATCATGTAGACATTGCCAGGCAGAAAATGAAACCTGCTCCCACATCATCAGGCACTGCCCAATCATACAAGATGCCAGGATTAAAAGGTGCAATTACATCTGTGCAATGTTATCAAAACTAGCTAAAAGAAAGATTGGGTAGTGCTTCCAGAGCCACATATAAGAGATGAGAGGAATGAGCTCTCTAAACCAGCCCTTATATTTGTTAAAAAAGATAAAGCATACGTGGTGGATGTGACAATGTGGTAGGAACATAACAACAATTCACTGGAGGCAGCCACAATTGAAAAAGTAAAGGAACATCACCATCTCCATCAGCAAGTCCAGGAACTGACTAATGCTACTGATGTGACTTTTGTAGGTTTTCCCCTTGGGGCAAGGGGCTTATGGTATTCTAAGTATTATAAACTATTGAGTGCTCTGGGCCTCTCAAAATCGAGGCAAGAGAAGACAGCCCAGGCTTTGGCCTCTAGGGCACAAATTTTAACATCTGTAGATATTGTACATTTGTTTGTGAGCAAAGGTCTTACTGTAGTTGTAACATAGTTTTAATAAAGATAGTGATTGTCGTGAATGCAAGCCTGCCACAAGCCAGCTAGAGCAGGGATGATAGTAGGTACTGGACAGTACTCATGACACGTCATATTACCATCAAATTTTGGACAAAAATCAGCTGATTTTGACCAAGGTGGACAGGCCACCTTTACTTAACCTGAAAAGGGACATATATTAATTATATGTGTTCAATGAACAGATGGGAGCCTAGTTGCTGACTGGACTCAGCTGCAGAAGTCACACCTCCTTGTGGTCCCACGGCATGCCCCTGTGGGTAACTGAGTTGACCTCTGCCCCAGTGAGGAGAAGTCCTTAGAGGTTCTTTCTCCCTCTTGTCTGGACTAAAACACCAGCGATAGAACCAATAGAGGTGTATTGGGTCTGTCTGAGATGGAGTCCATTTCCCCATAGCAGCCCTGACTGTGGTGTGCTGTGCATTGGTGGCTAGAAGGGTGTTGGCAACACACCAGTGGTTTGAGTACTGCTGAGCACAACATTGGGACTGTAGTATTCCTTCCCCAGTCGAGGGCAGGATTCTGGGAGGGGGCACAACCAGGCCAGCAAACCCAAACTGACCAAAGGGATATTCCAGGCCACATGACATCAGCTCAGATATAAAAGCTGAGGAAAGGAGCAGGAAGGGGAAGGCATTAATTATTTCCAATGGCTGCCTGCAGAGAAACTACGACGCTTGTTGAAGCCCAGGACGTCCCTGGCTGGTGGCCAGACATCACTGCTGATGGAAGTAGAGATTAGATTTCTGCTTTGCTTTTGCTTCTAGTAAACTGCTTAACCCAACCCACAAACTATTTACCATCTTATTCTCTTCCCCCTGCCTGGCTGGGAGGGGGAGAGGAGGGATAGACTTGGCACTTGGCATCTAGCTGAGGTCAACCCTTTACAATAGGTGAAACAAATTCATGGTCATGGCTTTGAGCGCATCTGTTATCCTGAGCCTGGCCCATGGGTTATAGTTGGCACAGTTCAACAGGTACGGAAAGTGTACTCTTGACTTCTAGAATGGAACTTATTAGACCTGAAAATGGTTCAGATGATGTGGTTAACGTATGTATCAATGACCACACAGACCAGACCAGTTAAATGGAAGGATGTTCTGTCCAGGAATTTGACACCACACCCTGGAAAAGTGGCGGAGGATGAAATTGATTGAATAAGATTGGAGTTTTATAACTGAAGGGAAATGGATAATTTGTTGGGATATCATCCTCCTATCCGGTGGGATGATTTGGCCTGGTGTGCTGAGGTTTATGAAGTTCCTCCAACAGAACCAGCCACGGGACAGAAGAACAGTCCTGAGGAGTCAAGAGGAGAACACTCAATAGTCAGTAAATGTGAAGTTTGTTGTCAGAAGAATCCTGATACCAACAAAAGGGTGGTGTTGGGGGTGACAAAAGCCAGGACTCAGGCCAGACTATTGGCAAATTGATTTTGCAGGGTTACCATGCAAAGCAGGATACACAGAATTACACAGAAT
>VXBA01003461.1:0-10385 GCA_013399895.1 Serilophus lunatus | reverse complement strand
CTTGTTGTGTAGTGGGAGGTGTAAGGAGATAATGTGGTCAGAAAGACCTATAGGTAAGCATTTCCCCAAATATCTATTTGCTAATCAAGCAAATAGCAAGACTATCAACAGGAAGTGCGAGAGGTTTTCTGGTTTTAGATAAGTGGCTCACAAATGGGACCGTTCTCTCAGCCTCGACAATCTCTCTGCAGCAATACCCTTCTTAGCAGCTTTTCACTGTTTAATACATTTAAAGTGATTGATATTTCATTATTAGTCATTGAACATGCACGGTACTACCTACTTCAGAGACTCTGGGCAGGGAGTGGTTGGATAATGAGCTCAATTCCCTCTCTGGTGCCAGGCACTGTGGTTGGTATTACTCACAAATGTGAAACAATGTTGCTGAGATCTCGCCTTCATAACTTGTATGAATACAAATTTTATGCATTGACTTTTACCAGGATGCATTTTTTAGGAAGATAGTACAAACAGATGTCATTAATAAAGTAAACAGAAAACATGTCACATGGACAAATTTCCTCTCTACACGAGACTTGATAATGAACTTTAGCAGCTTCTATAACCAAAAATTGTAACACGCCTTTCAACCTTATTTGGGAAAAAAACCCACCCCAAACCAAAACACAATAAAAGCTGCTGTTTGCCTCTTACTTCCTTCAGGATTGTGAAGGTACTTTCATCTCTCTCACCATCAAGCAAAGACCATGTTCCCCCTGAACCACACATTTACCATGTGACCAGGAGCAGATAAGAGCTGTATATACACACTTGAGAATGATCATCATTTCCTCCCATCCAAATTAGCATCACTGTTTTGACCACAAAGAGCTGTGGCCCTACTTCATCTGTCAGGATTCTCTCAGAAATGTTGCTTCCCCAACTATGGGAACTTACAACTGTGAGCATTAGAAAGACCATAAGAAAAAGGCTTCCTGAAGATCAAGAACCTAAAGGATTGCCTCTCTCATGCAGATGAAGAAAGAATGAGGAAAACAACTGTCACTGTTCCCAAGGAATCTTCTACAAAACACGCACTAGTGTTAAACAGGAATTTTCCATACTGAAAACAGAGAATCTTGTTCTTTTAAGATTTTCTACTATACTATTACACTAAAATTCCACCTTTTTTTCCCCTCAGAAACTTGTGCTACCAGTTCCTGAACTTGAAATTTTTCTACAAGCAATGACAAGATCTGTCTTTCAGAGGGGACAATTAGCTACCCCACAGTCATGAAACATAAGCTAAATGAGAAAAGCAGAAAATGCATGCTGTTTAGTTTTTTCACAGCAAAGTCAGAGACAGGGAAATACATCACTCCCTCTTTAAATCCTTTACTATTTAATGCTCTCTCCTGTTTGCTAATTTCATAGTTCTATCAAGAAGTACCCTGCTCTCTTGGGCATCTCCCACTCATACTTTCTTCCTTCTCACAAAGTTTTTCCATCTGTATGCAGCTTTCTTGCTTCAAATTAAAGAAATGAAAATTCAAGAAGTATACTGCTTCCTTCCTCACATCTGCTGTCCCTGGGATGGAGGCACAGCCCAACCTGTACAATCAGTCACCTTTTCTAAAAACAGTAAAGCAATAATGAAGAGAATTTCTAGAAAACCATTAATCGAGTAAATGTGGCCATCCATTTGCAGCCACACAATAAGCCCCCCGGCGCCCCCCCCCGGTGTAACTTTGTGTCACACTATCTGTGGCTTCCTCATCCTCTAATTAAGAACTTGACAACATCCGGGCATTGTATCAGTTCATTTCCTCTGATGTAGCTCTTGCAGGATTGTTTACTGTATCTGTACAGTACTGTAATTTCCACACCTTATTTCAGCCATGCCTTGTGTTTTTCTTTCACCTTTTTTTTTAAATCATCTTTCTTTACCACATCCCCTTAAAACTATAGCAAAGCATGACATTTGTTAGGCCTCATTTCTAATGAACTTTAATTTAGATTAGAAATCTTTATGGGAAATATTTCTGTTCAAACTCTGACCCAGTTGTCACTTAATCTGTCACCTGTAGGACACCAGGAGGTAGCAAGTCAGAGCAATGTTATGCAGTACCTCATGAGAAAGGCAACAGGAGTCTGATTTGTACCTCAATGAGCTCTTACTTTCCCCAGCTAACTACAGATATCTTCATCTTACACAATATTAACATTGTACGTTGATTTTCACACTGTTTTTTGAGGTTTCAATGGAAAAACAACCTCATCCAAAAATGCTGTGTTGCAAAGACATCAAAAGAAGATGAATAAGCTAAAAAGACAGAAAATAGAAATGGATGGTGCTTATTCAATCCACTAAAGGGCTGGACTTTCACAGGAATTTGGAAAGCTGATTTTAAAGATGTGAACTAGAAAACAGCATTTTTTTCTGCAACAAGCAGAAAGTGACTTCACAGTGACCAGATACAGCAAAGAGTTAACTTTTAAGTGTAGTTTACTTTACCCCCCACTGATGGGGTTGTGCTGGCATGTGCCAAACCTCCAGCAAACATCTTCCATACAAAAGGCTTTGAGTGGTGCAGCCAGGGATTCTCTGCTGATTTTCTTTCAGACCAAAAGCTCTTTCTAGAGAACTTTACCCATACATACTTCACTTTTCCCCATGTGGGCCACAGAATAGAAAAATATTAAATGCTTAAAGAAAGATAGAAAACTGTTGTGTCTTCTAATGTTTCCTGGGGATTGCCAGGCTCTGGATCTGCCTGGTCTTCACTAGAGCTGCCTTCTGTAAACATACCACATCTTAGAATACCTTGTCCTCAGCTGCTGCACAACTCCGGGTTCTGAGGGCTGCAGGTCCCTCAGCTGCTCAGAGACCAAGGACCAGACAGAGCAGAAGGAACTGAGCACACATTTAGAATACTTGCAGTGGACAAAGCCCTTTTTTGCTTCTTCTTAATACTCGACATCAGCCGTTAGAAGCTGCAGCACTCACACAACACAGGGCCAACTGCACACACAAGTGGATGGTAAGATTCAGTTTCCTGGAACTCTGTGGTAGACACAGGTCACTGCTCAAAAAGAGGGATGCTACATGGTCACATAAGCTTTACAGTGAACCCAGGAGCATCCCAGAATTTCACACTACTTTGACAAATGGAAGCTCTATCAGTGGAATATTTATCTTTTTCTTCACAATCTTCTTTCCAGCCCTCTGTTTGGTTTGAAGCAGATGTTCATAATGCAAGAGCTGATTTCTTGTAAGCATTCTGACATTTCAATAGTAATAAATCAGTTAAAAATCTATTTAGCAAAAGGTCACCAACATAATTTTGCCACTGATATTGAAAAATCACAGAATCATAGAATTAACAAAATTGGAAAAAACCTTGGAAAAAGTCCAACCTGTGACCTAACACCACCGCATCAACTAAACCATGGCACTAAGTGCCTCATCCAGTCCCCTTTCAAACACTTCCAGGAACAGTGAGTCCACCACCTCCTTGGACAGCCCATTCCAATGACAAATCAGTATTCCTATGAAAACTGTTGTTCCTAACATCCAGCCTAAACGTCCCCTGGTGAAGCTTGAGACTGTGTCCTCTCGTTCTGTCACTGGTATCCCGGAAGAAGGGACTGCCCCCAACCTGGCTACAGCCTCTGTCCAGGGAGTTGTAGAGACGGACAAAGTTTCCCCTGAGCCTCTTCTTCTCTAGGCTGAACAACCCCAGCTCCCTCAGCCGCTCCTCATAGGGCTTGTGCTCCAGCCCCTTCACCACCCTTGTTGCCACTTTGAGTGGTGCAGCCAGGGATTCTCTGCTGATTTTCTTTCAGACCAAAAGCTCTTACACTGGGGGGCCCAGAACTGAACACAGCACTCAAGGTGTGGCCTCACCAGTCATGAGGACAGAGGAAGAGTAACTTCCCTAGTCCTGGTGGCCACACTATTCCTGATACGGGCCAGGATGCCATTGGCCTTCTTGGCCACCTGGGCACACTGCTGCCTCATGTTCAGTTTCCTGTCAATCAGAACCCCCACATCCTTTTCTGCCTAGCTGCTCTCCAGCCCCTCTGTCCCCAGCCTGTAGCTGCAGGGAGTTGTTGCGGCCAAAGTGTAGAACTCGGCACTGGGACTTGTTAAATCTCATGCTAAATCTCATGCCATTGGATTCAGCCCATCTATCCAGCCTGTCAAGGTTCCTCTGCAGAGCCCTCCTACCCTCTAACAGATCAACACTTGTTCCCAACGTGGTGTCACCTACAAATTTGCTAATGGTAGACTCAATCTCCTCCTCTAGATCATCAATAAAGATATTAAACAGGACTGGGCCCAACACTGATCCTTGGTGGACCCCACTAGTGAGTGGCCACCAATCAGATGTGACACCGTTCACCACCATTCTCCGGGCCCAGCCATCAGCCAGTTCTTAACTCAAAGAGTGCACCTGTCCAAGCCGTGGGCTGACAGCTTTTCCAGGAGTTTACTCTGTGGGATGGTGTCAATGGCTCTGCTGAAGTCCACACAGACACATCCACAGCCCTTCCTTCACCCACTAGGTGGGTTATCTGGTCATAAAAGATCATGTTGGTCAGGCAAGACCTGCCCCTTCTAAATCCATGCTGGCTGACTCTGGTCCCTTGGCCATCCAGTGTGTGCAGTGTGATTCACCCAAAATCATCTGCTCCACAATCTTGCCTGGCACTGAGATCAGGCTGACACATCTGTAATTTCCTGGATCTCTCTTCCGTTCCTTCTTGTGGATGGGTGTCACATTGGCCAATGTTCAGCCATCCAGGACCCCTCCAGCGAACCAGGACTGATGGCGAATGATGAAGAGGGGCTTAGCAAGCTCATCTGCCAGCTCTTTCATCACCCTAGGGTGGATCCCATCTGGTTCCATTGACTTATGAGGATCCAAGCAGCTCAGCAGGTCTCTAACTTCTTCTTCCTGGATTAGGGGGGGCTGTACTGCACCCAGACCCCATCTATCAGTTCAGAAGGCCAGCGGTTCTGAAGGCAGAATACGTCTTACTGTTGAAAACTATAGCAAAGAAGGTGTTAATTACCTCTGCCTTTTCCTCATCTTTAGTTACTATATTCCTCTCCACATCCAATGAAGAGTGAAGGTTGTAATGAAGAGTGAAGGTTGTCCTCGTCCTTTTTATTGCCATTAATATATTAATAAAAATATTTTCTATTACCCTTAACAGAAGTGGCCAGTTTAAACTCCAACCAGGCTTTTCTCTCTAATTTTTTTTCTGCATGACCTAGCAACATTCTTAAACGTTTCCTGAGTTACCGCCCACCTTTTTCCAAAAGGTGATACACTATCTTTTTTCCTTAGTTCATTCAGAAGCTCCTTACTCATCCAGGCTGGTCTTCTTCCCCTTCGGCTCATCATTTGGCACACTGGGACAGCCTGCCCCAGTGTCTTCAAGATTTTATTCTTGAAGTACATCCAGCCCTCCTGGATCTCTTTGTTTTTAAGGGCTGTTGCCCAAGGTATTCTCTGAATTTGTCCCTTGAATAAGCCCAAGTCCGCCCTCCAGAAAGCCAGTGTGAAGTTTTGTTGATGCCTCACCTTGTTTCACTATTTACTGAGATCTCTGTTATGTCATGGTCACTGCATCCCAGGCAGCCTCTGACCACAACATCTCCCATCAGCCCTTTTGTTTGTGAATAGCAGGTTAAGCAGAGAGCCTCAGCCCTGGCAGGCTGACACAGCAGCTGTGACAAGTAGCAATCCTCCATGCACCCTGAGAACCTTCTGGACTGCCTCCTCTCTGCTGTGTCCCCAGCAAATATCTGGATGGACACTCAGCCATCTTGGGTCCGTGGGATGAGAAAATTCATATGGTGACAAACATGTTTGGTGCTTCAAGGGAGAAGGTTGTAGAGGAGGGTGGTGACTGCCACAACGAGATGTACTGCAGCCGATCACTGACGTTCCCACATCACAAAGAAAAGGACACACTGGTGTCACTGCCAACATCAGGTCAGCTGTCCCAGTTTGGGGCAAGTTCATAGGGGCAGCAAAGTGCACTAGGCCTTCCAACAAGGAGAAGGAGCAACAATGCCCCACAGTTAAATCGCAGCTTATCACGAGGCACTCAGTTACCAAGCCATGTCATGCCAGTGATGGGCACTGATGCTAAATAGTTTAGGGAATTCACTTTAGGTAGGTAGCTGGATAACTTGGAATATTAAAAGCCAGAAATGCCTGTGTTTCAGAGTGTTTGCACTCCTATGTATAGATAAGCAGAGTAATAAGTCAAAACACAGAGTTAGGCTTCCAGGCCTACAAGGGGCTGAACTGGGGTGGAGATAGTTAGCAAAGGACCATCCTGTTGGATGTTTTGGGGACATAGTAGCAAGATGGACCTTAGTTGGATAGTATACGAGGAGGGCACTCTGAAAGTTATAAAAATGAAGAGATTGTTAGGACTTTCTCTTCGGATCATTGGACATTGACAGTAAAGCTGCTTCTCCCCTTCATTAGGTATTTCTCAGTTTTCTTATCTGTCACTCTTCAGGCAACAGTACTAACAAAAGCACTTCACATGCATGCACCTCTGAGCAGTGCGATATTGCCTATGAATCTTAGGAACATGACGAACCACTCCCAGGGTGGTCAGGGCATTGGAATTCCTTGCAGGACAATCAGCATGAGCAATTTTGGGTTAGGCAGCCTCAACAGAATCTTTCCAAGCATTCTGTGTTTGCCAAAGCAGCAACTCTCTCGACAACCTTTTACTGTGAACAGTATGTCTGGATTTGGGATGAACAGAAATCAGGCATTTGGAATGAATAACTCCTTATCAAGTAACATTTTTTTAACGGAATCAATGGAAGTGAAAATGTGACAGGACTCGACCTGGATTTTCCAGCACTATCAGACAGAAACAGAAGGGAAGGAAGTGGCAATCCAACTTCCTTGAGCTGGAAAAGCACCCTATGTTGGAAGTGTAACAATAACCACCAGGTGAGCAGTCCCGGCAAATACACAGCAAAGATTTTCCAGCATTACCAGACTCGAGCTACAGAGTCCCAGTGTCAAGTAATGATGACAATAAAACTAATTTGAGTACACCAAGCAAAGCACCATCAAGCACAGATAAGTCGAAGTTTCCTGGAGGTAGAAGTTCAACTACACAGAACAACAGCCAGCAGAACAAACAGCAGAGCAGGTGTTACCTCATGGTCAGGTCACCAACATTCCTCAAGGGATGGCAACAGGCCTGTTTGGAATGACTGGTTTCTTAACAGTCATTGGGGCAGCAAAGATGGGTCCAGTACTGGTACATCTTGCACTAGGAAGTGATTTAACACCATCAGGTCTCAATCTCAAATCTCCTGAAAATCTTCATTCCATGTTTGCACTAGCACCTTGTGGACTCACAGACATAGACTTCCATGTTCCATCTGAACACTTAACTAATACCCCCAGGGACAAGCTGGCTGCAACAAAACTTGGCCAATATGGGGAAGGTCTACTGTTTTATCTCCACTGCAAGAATGGACGAAAAGTATTGCAGCTATTGGCAGCAGTAGAGCTATTTAACTAGGACTGGAGGTACCACAAAGAAGAAAAGGAGGGAAGGGTAATGTGGTGGGTTAAGCACCACAGTATTAACTAGGGGGCACTCAATAGTGACGAGAAGAATGAACAGAATTTAACAACAGAGAAAACACTTTATTTGTCTGGAGCTCGACTAAAGAAAAACACAGTTTAAGGGAACTCCAGACTTAACACAGAATTAAACCCAACAGAAACCACGAAAAAGGAAAAACAAAGGAAAAAGAAAGGAATAAGGGAACTGCGTTCAAAGGCCAGCCAAGCTGGCCAAAGAGAAGCAGTGAGAAGGGAGAGTCACTTCCTTCTTCTCCCTCTCTGGTGGTAGCCAACTCCCAGCCCTTGGAATCTCTGCAAAACACAACACACTGAAAGGTTTTCCCCAAATAACATCCCGGGTTGAGGGGAGGCTTTCAACCTGCAGCTGTGCTGGTGTGGCTCCGGTGCCGATGGAGGTGGGCTGAGTCAAGCCACGAGGCCTGGGAGTAGGAGAAGGGGAGCCGTGCTGCTGCTCTCCAGCTTCGCAGGAAGCCAAAGAGAGTGAACTTCCGTTTCTTTGGGCTTTTAAGCTCTCCAAGTCTCACATAAATCTCACAGTCCTCTTCCCGGTTTTGCCGCTTCGGACTGGCCAGCAGTCTGGGCTCCACCTCACCCCGCCCCTTTGAGGTTCCTAGTTCCAACAGAATGGAGGTTCCTGCCAAAATCTGTGAGCACAAAGCCTCCCGGTGACATCTTTTGCCAGCCACGGGATAGCTGCCGCCTCCCAGGGCACCTGCTGACCACAGAAACCCACAAAGGGGGCGTCTGGGGCTGACCGGGGCCACAGGAGCTGCCCGGGCAGCGACCGTGCCCCTCCTGCCATGCGGGGGCTGTTCCCGGGGCCACTGGCACTGCTGGGCTTCTTGCTGGCTTTCCCTCGCGGCAGCGTGGGACCGGCACCGCCAACAGGGCACTCCTGTGGTGGCATGGGGCTGCCCCATGCCGGGAGGGACCTGGTGCACCCCCACACAGCCGGGCCGGGGCGTGTGAAGCACCACCCCCTCCCCCCGCAGGCAACGCAAGGAGGGGAAAGCCCGCACCGGCACCGTAGGCTCCGGGAAGCAGCCCCGCAGCCTCCTGGAGCCACCCCGGTCCCGCACACTGTGGCTCCTGGCCCTGCTCCGCGCACCGGGGCCATGTTGGGGTTAAACCTGCTGCAGCGTGTCCTGGGGAAAAACGGCACTGAGTCAGGGAGGGGAGCGAGGGAAAAAAACCTGAAAAAAATAGCGTTTTATACCAAAAATGGGTGATCCCCTCCCTATTCCCCCTCCCTGCTCCCTCCAAGAACCTGCCAGCACTCCCCTCCCCTTTGAAACCCCTACATATTCCACCCCTTAAAACCTGTTTTTTCTGTTTTTTTCTTAACTTAGAAACTGGTCACCAAACTTAGAACCAGAAACCTTAATCTAAACCTATGAACTGAACTTCAGAACTTTGATTTCCAACACTTAGAACTGACTTTAACATTCAACTATATACAAACAGGATGGTTTGCGTTGAGAGGGTGCTGCACTACACTTCGATAACTTATGCAGGGTGATGTCGCCCTGAGGTATACAATGGGTCTCTCCATCTTCAAACATCACCCACCAAGTGCATCCAGGTCCTTGGGCACAGACAATCCCACAAACGGGTTTATCTTTGCTTTGGGCAGGGTTTACCCACACTGACTTCCCTAGCAGGCCTTTCATATGAGTCACAGGGACTCGATCACCGTCTGTGGGGTGGAGGGACTCGGCCTGGGCTGGACCAGCTCTGTTCACAGAACCTCTGGTGTTTACTAGACAGGTGGCTTTGGCTAGATACCGGTCCCAATTCCTAAAGGTTCCTCCACCCAAAGCCTTCAAGGTCTCCTTCAGAAGCCTATTGTACCTTTCGACCTTCCCGGCGGCTGGAGCATGGTATGGAATATGGAAGACCCACTCAATACCATGCTCTCTAGCCCAGCTGGTAACCAGGCTGTTCTTGAAATGAGTCCTGTTGTTGGACTCAATCCTATCAGGCATCCCATTTCACCACAATATCTGTCTCTCGAGGCCATGGATTGTGCTTCGGGCCAGTGGTCGTCTCCACCATGGTAAGCACATAGCGCTTACCCTGGTGGGTCTGTGGCAAGGTAATATAATCTACCTGCCAGGCTTCTCCATACTTATACTTAGACCATCTCCCACCATACCACAGAGGCTTGATCCTCTTTGCCTGCTTGATCTTTGTGCACGTTTCACACTTGTGGAGCACCTGGGAAATTACATCTAAGGTGAGATCCACCCTTCGGTCACGTGCCCATCTGTATGTGGCATCCCTGCCCTGATGACCTCATGCATCGTGGGCCCACCTGGCTAAGAATACCTCCCCTTTGTGCTGCCAGTCCAGATCCACCTGTGACACTTTTATCTGAGCCGCCCTGTCAGCATGGTTGTTATTTACATTCTCTTCATTGGCCACGCTTTTTGGAACGTGGGCGTCCACGTGCCGAACTCTGACATTTAGCTTCTTAGTTCTTACAGCCATGTCTTTCCAAATGTCAGCTGCCCAGATGGGCTTGCCCCGACGCTGCCAGTTGGTCTTCTTCCAGTGGTCCAACCATCCCCACAAAGCGTTGGCAACCATCCAGGAGCCGGTGTACAGGAAGAGCGTTGGCCATTGCTCCTTCTCTGCTATGTCCAGAGCCAGTTGCACAGCTTTCAGTTCCGCAAACTGACTGGACCCACCTTCTCCGTCGATGGTTTCCGCAACCTGTCGGGTTGGACTCCAGACGGCTGCTCTCCACCTCCGTTTGGTCCCACCGAGGCAACAAGAACCATCGGTGAAGAGGGCAAA
>VXBA01003460.1:49251-65392 GCA_013399895.1 Serilophus lunatus | reverse complement strand
CTCAGACAGACCCAATACAATGTGTTAGATATAATCTGAAAAACGAGATTAGTATCAACATTTGCAGTTATTACTCTTGTGGTAATCATTTCACAGAAAAGATAGCACACTTCACTGTGTCCTAGTGTGTTATTGTCACAGGAGGTGTAGAAAACAGTATGTTTATGCAGCTTCTAAAGTGACAGTTTTAACTGTGGGAGAGCATCGCCAGCAATGTTTATGAAATAAAACTGTCTCCTATCCAGTTAGCTATACTGTTTTCTTATAATTTTACCAATTTTTAAAAATCTGTTCCCTGAGATCTAAACAGTTTGCCACCAAACCCATAGAGAGACATGACTCAAATCTTTGTCAGAAATTGTGATTATGTATCTCATTTAACTTCTCATTTCTGCCAACTCCAAGTTAACAAGATTCTTAATTTTATGCCCAAGAGTCTTAATTTCAATATGTCAACTTCATGATTTAGTTTTCACACCTACTAAGAAAGATCATAACTGTTATGAAAACATTGTAACATAGATTACATGATACAAATTTATTTCAGTGGACACCGGACTGAACTTTAAGTTATGGATTTTTACCTACCATTATTTTAGAAATACAGATTCATTTTATAATTTATTAAATGAGGAATACATATTTTAAAATAGTTAGACAACTTCAAATAAAAACTACAGGTTAGCACTGAACGCTCATACTCTATAATATTTTCTTCATGAATATTCAATTAAATGGAACATTCTCCAGAAGCTCATAGCTTACTTGCTTTCCAAAGGCCTCTAAAAATGGAAGACCTAATTTACTAAAATAATAGTTACAGGTTTTATGCTGAAATTATATTAAAGATGCCAAGAGAATTGCACCAGTGTTTTATTGGAGCAAAATCCTAGTGATTTAGAACTGAAAGATTTTAGAACCCATTGAATTTGTTTCACCAAGCAAAAGGTCTAAACATATTAAGAAATAACTTCAATACAATACCACAAGACATGCAGAGACACATGGCCAAGCCCTGACAGCTCACTTGGAAGCCTCTCACTACAAAGTATACCATTATTCTTTATCCCGAAGGACTACAATGTGACATTAGCACTGCGATTAATGAAAATACAATGTTCAGCATTTGCACTAAAAAAGTTCATTCAGAGAAAGGAAAAAAATTAATTCAGAAATGTAAACTGAATGGAGGAAGGGAAAAAAAAAGAAAAAGATCGACTTACAGAATACAGTTACTGGAAAAGAGAGATTTCTTTTCTTAGCCAGTATAAATCAGCACAGTTTCCCTGGCATGAATGGAGCATTGCCAGTAAACCCAATAGTTGGGAAAAAAAAAAAAAAAGTGTTGTTATGGAGGAAATGAAAGGATTAGAACAATACAAGATTCAGAAACAACCATTATTTTACTGCATACACATCTGTGCTTCTTAAATATATGGGTGTGTATTTGAAGCCAGATGTAAAGTTTTTATTTAGAATTTTTTTACATCCTTATTATTTGGATAGGTTAAAAACACATGGCTCAATTGGAGAACTAATAGTGCTCTTAAAAATGGAAAATGCTTGAAGAAAAACATTCTTTTCAGAAAAAAAGGCAAAGTGAAAAAAAAGTGCACTAACAAATATCTACTTCTATTCTGACAGAATAAATAAATCAAAACATGATCATATTTGGCAGAAACAGCACTGTCATATCATTTCCAACTGTTGCAAACTTGATCTGAATTCTGGTCTGAAAACTACTGTACCTTGCTATTGTGGCAGAATATGCCTGTTACATGTCTCAGTGTTTAACAGGAAACTATGATAAGCATCAAAGACCAGAGAGTTGAGGAGAGAATGAAATAAAGTGTTTCCTACTGTGAAATATTTGCCATTCTCATTGCAGGAAAGATAATTTGGATAAAGTAAGCAAGCTGCTATTATGTAATTTAAAAAGATAACATCAGATTACATTCAATCTGGAAACAAATTTTATTTCTTTCTAAGATGTGATAAAACACAGAATCACAGAATATCCTGAGTTGGAATGGACCCACAAGTATAATTGAATTCCAGCTCCTGGCACTGCACAGGACAGCCCAAAAACCACACCATGTGCTGAGTTCATTGTCCAAATACCTATTGACCTCTATCAGATTTGATGCTGTGACCACTTCCTTGAGGAACCTGTTCCAGCACCCAGCCACTCTCTGGATCAAGAACCTTTTTTTAGCATCCAACCTAAACCTCCCCTGACGCAACTTCAAGCCATTCCCTTGGGTCCTGTCAATGGTCACCACAGAGAGGAAGTTGCAGACTGCATTGAAGTCTCCACTTAGTTTCCTCTTCTCCTGCTTGAATAGACCATACAACTTCCCCACAAGGCCCTTCACCATCTTTACCATCTTCCCAATCACATCATTTGGATGCTTTCTAATAGCTCTATATCTTTCTTATGTTGTGGTGCCCAAAACTGCACACAGTACTCAAGGTGAGACCCTACCAGTGTAGAGTAGAGTGAGACAATCACTTCCTTCAACTGGCTGGCGATGCTGTCTCTGATTCCCTTCAGGGCACAGTTGGCCCTACTGCCTGTCAGGGCATTGCTGATACAGATTCAACTTGCCATCGATCCGATCCCCAGGTCTTTTCCTGCATTGCTGCTCTCCAGCCTCTCATTCCCCAGTCTGTACATACCTCCAGGGTTGTCCTGTTCCAGGTGCAGAGTCCAGCACTTCCCCTTGTTAAACTTCATATGGTTGGTCATTTCTGTTTCCTCTTACTTATCCAGGTCTCTCTGCTTAAATGAAGACATTGAAGAGAATTAGCACTAAGGTGGAGCCCTGCAAAATCCCACTAGTGACAAGTGCCAACCTAATGTAACCCCATTGGCTACAACACTTTGTGCCAGTTGCTCACGCACCATATTATGTACTTGTCCAGGAAATGTCTGTTTTCTCAGGTATGTGCATACACAAGTGCAAATTAGGTATTAAGTAACAAATTATACAGATATAAGAAGCCTTTCAGTCTGCAGTACCCCTTTCCTTTTCTTACCTGATCTGATTCCAGTTATTACATTTATCCCACAATCTCTCACTTAATTTGAAAGCAATTTTCTTCATTTTCTGAGCCAATATACATACAAACATGTATGCAGAGATGTCTATCTTCACTAGTCTTTCCTGAAATTACTAAAATACATTTGGCATGACAGCCTTGTAGTGTCTGTGTTTTGGTGGTACCAGCAATAACTACATTTATGAATACAGATCCTTCTGTTCTGCATCTTCAGGATTTAAATATGTGCTTGTTAGGAAGTAATAGCAGAGCTTGCACAGGTTTTATTGTGCTTTTATTTATTCTCACAAAAACTATTGCTATTATAACATTTGCTGTTCCTTTCTTCTGTTCACTTCTTGTCTGAAAAAAATCTTCCTAATTTTATCTGTATTTTGTAACAGTCTTAATCCCATGAGTAGGCCAGAAACTGAGAGCAAGTGCCACCCATCTAGTCTCCAATGTCTTCATGAGGGGAAACTGAGAGGCAGGTACTGATCTCCTCTCTCTCGTGACCAACGACACGACTCAAGGAAATGGCACGAAGCCGAATCAGGGGAGGTTTAGGTTGCATGTCGGGAAAAAGCTTTTCACCCAGAGGGTGGCTGACCACTGGAACAGGCTCGCCAGGGAAGCGGTCAATGACAGAGATCAAGAGGCATTTGGACAATGAACTCAGAACATGGTGTAACTCTTCCAGTGTCCTGCACAGGACCAGGAGTTGGACTCAATGATCCTAATGGCTCTCTTCCAACTCAGCATATTCTATGATTCTATGGTTCTAATTGCCATGCTCAGTGTTACATCACCCTTTATGTCTCTTGTCTCCAGCATTCTTGGATCCTTATTGACTCAGATACAAAGAAAGATGTGAAATATCCTCGTTCATGCTTGCCTTGTTCAGGGAAGTATTTATTTATTTTTTTCTCAAGAAGTGAAAGATGAGGGCTCAAAGACTTTCAGGCTAAGGGAAAAAAAAACAACCAAAAAACAAAAACAAGAGTCTTGCGTACAGAATGAATATTTTATTCAATATGCAAAAACTGTGAGACTATAGTTGTGATGCACTATGTTGGATTCAGATTACAGGTCTTCAGAACACTTCTAAGGGTATTAAGCAGGCTGAAGTTAATCTGACAGTGAAAATTAACAACACTGCTAAAAGAGAAGCTTTATTCCCAGATAGTATGTGTTCCCGGTGCCCAACCCCCAAGACTATTTCAAATTTTAAATATAGGTATTGTAGATGAAACTCCTGGTAGTAAGCAATAAAATTTCACCAAAATTCCATTTTAGGACAACAAAGTAGGAAACCTGAATATAATTTCTGTCTCTTGCTCCATATTCATCCAGTGACCTGCTACGTTTCTCCAAACAAGCATGATGCCATCTGCTATCTTTTCTTATTGTCTCCACAGACAGTTATAAAAAAAAAGCAGGAATGATTGTGGGCTGTTGTTTGTGAAACATCTAGTCTAAATGATTCTCAACCTAGATGCTACTGTGATAAAATTTTTTGTAGTTTTTTTGTGGTTTTTGCTTAGAACATGGTGGTCTCACATTTAGTGAGGCACTGCTAAAGCCACGTGTCTGTTGGCCCATTGGACAAGAGACAATAAAAAGAAAGATCCATCAATCAAAAGACAAAAAAAACCAACTTATGTTGAAGATTTTCAATTTGCTTCCTTTTTTATTTTATCTTACTTAACATAGTGTGGTGTTCTGCCCCACTAAATGCTGTTTGCTCACTGGGACCACAGTCAATGCATTCTTGTACATGCTTGTAGTTTTGCCTGTTTGCCAAATGTATCGCTACAGCCTATTAGACCTTGAACTCGTGCTGAGCAAAGCAACTTGTGCTGACAGTGCCTGTTGATGGGTGAAATATATGTGCAGCACACATAGTACTTACCATTTATTCATCCTTATTGTCCCTTTCTCTAATGCATTCTTTTACATACAGCTTAATGGATATATATATCCAACTTTGAGGAGCAATTACAAGAAATCAAGTGATACAATGCTGTTTTTTTAAATAATGAAGACTACAATAACAATATAAACCCATTACACAAATTAATGGTTCATCAGTATCTTGAATACATCATTGTCTAAAGGTTTTATGTCCCAAGGCAGTAGTGAAGCTGCTTATATTTGCCACACTTTTATTACCCTTATTATATCTGTTTATTTTCACAATCCTAATTAACACAAGAAATAGGCACAATTGTCTTTTTTCTAAATGAAAAAAATCTGGGAGAAACAAATATTTTCAGTCAATGAAAAGAGTTTGGCTACAGTGATGAAGAAAGGGCAGGACTCAAAAAATACTAGCAATGGCTGTGAAAACATATTTGAGTAAAGTTGAGATTCGGCATCTTCTAAATTAATTCAATTTCTACTTTTACGCAGCCAAAAATATCAAAGATCGAATGCAATCTGCTGAAAACATAATACTATTCTAAAAGGACAGCTAAATTTTGCATTCACGGAACCATAATCCACGCTGTAAAACATTTCAAACACAGGGATAAAGGACAATTCCTGTCATGATTAACTTGTTTTTTTAAGCCAGCCATAAGTTGATAAATACAAAAACTGTGAGGCAATATTGTCCAAATCAATATGCAGTAGGAATGAGCACATCAGTAAATTGATATCAACATTTTTCATAGGCACCATGATGCAGAATTTTAAGGGGAGAGATGATATATGATAACACTTAGCTGCTCTGAAAATATTTCTGAGAAACTCCTCCCATATCTGAGAGGTAGCATGAAGCTTATTTGAAAATATAACAAATAGTAGCACATCCATCCTGGGCATGAGATGACATTTTATCATAAATAAGATATGAAAGCTAGGTGTTTCAAGGTTGTGAAGGTCGTTGAATGTGAAGGTAAGTGGATCATGGTTAGATACATTGTAGATGCACTGTAGAGAGATGATGAAGTAGCTGATGGAAGAATTTAAAAAAGGTGGTAAAAGCAATGAAAAAATACAATGAATGAATATAAGGGGGTCAGCACTTATCAGTGGATGTCAAATCAGGGAGAAAACATTGTATTAACTGAAAAGCAGCAGATAAGTATTTAGACAAGAGTTTTAGCTGTGTGATTTGCAAGAAACTATACCTTAAATGAATGAAAAATGTTGGGCTCCGAAGAGCCAGAGTGATACTAGACAAAAAATTGCACTTAAAAGCAGGCCTCTGTCATGGCACTGTATCACCTGTTTTGTTTCAGGTCCTCGCTGGGAAAGTTACCATGAAATGATGTAATGGAAATGATTTTCATTTGACAGATAAGTTGTAATTAAACAATAAGCAATGAAAAGCAAATTTGACTGTGAAGTCTTCTCATGCATCACATTTTCTATAAGAAAAAGTCCTTGGAAGAAGAAGAGTAAGAATTCGAAAATGGAGGGTGGGAGGAAAAAGAAAATTTCCTGTTATTTGATAGACTGTTTTACATAGGTTAACCATACAGTTTTCAGGAAAAACTTGGTTAATAGTACTGACGGCAGTTGACCAGTAAAGGAGTGTAAAAGTGGTATAATTGTGCTGAATTTCACTAGGTTTCTAACCTGTGGGAAGAATGGCCTTGTGCCAAGTTAACAAGATATTACATAGATTTAGTCCCTCTTGAATGCTATTGATCTGTTTTTAGTAATTCATCTTAAATAAATAACTGAAAGGAAATATAGTTGCCATAGAAAGTTTGTAAAAGTCATTATCAATAGGTTCATTTTTGTTACTTTTCATTTCTAACTTCATTCCTCTTTCAGGATGTTTAATTATCTAACATATGATAAATCCAGAATTTTTCTTCCTTCTTTTTTTTTTTTTTTTTTTTTTTNTTGTTTCACTAAATTTTTTTTCCTTTTTTTTTTTTTTTTTTTTTTTTTTTTTTTTAATACGTATTTGAAAATAGGGATTTGAACATGGGTCACATTATTCCAAAAAAATAATTTTTACAGTAAGTGGTTCATTTGGACTCAATGAATTTCGACGTCTTTTCCAACTTTAATTATTCTGTGATTCAATGTTTTAAAAATTGTAGAAAAATCTCAAAAAAATGACACAAAAGAGATAGAGAATCCTTTTGGGTGCCTGACTTTGGAATAGTGAGTCCACACAGGCTTATTATGTGGACATAACGTCTTTCTTTTAAATTAACAAATTTTCATCTTCAGTAAAAACTCTGGAGGATTGGCCTATAAAACTAGCTAATTGACTATTAAAAGAAACTATATGAAATAAAAAGAAACTTTTGATCTGAACTCTTAAGAAAAGAGAGTCTTTTGGACAAATAGATCCTGTATAAAATTACACTGCTTTGGCTATATCAGGTATTATTTCATGTGCAGTACAATAAGCATCCAGATATAGCAGAAATCTTTAGAAACAAAACAAAACAAACCAAAACAAAACAAAAAAAAAAAAAAAGAGAATTTTAGTTTACTGCTGAAATACTAGAAATGCAGATACTTGCACAGTAACAGATCCTAGGGGTTAGGTTTGGTTTTTTGTTTTAGTTTGGTTTGGGTTTTTTTCCACTACTAGTAAAACCAGTCATGGCACAGGTTTCTGCAGACTTTTATGTGTCTACAATGAAATTTTAGTTGAATGTGCAGTAGGACTGATAAACCTAGATTCAATGATAGTCTGGCATTCCAGCTACTGAAGTACCTTTATTAATTATGTTCAGAAATCTGGTTCATGACATTTTCATTAGTTACAAATCTCAAAACTGCTGTGTTTGTTATCTCAGAAAAAAAAATACTGTAAGGTTTACTGCATTTCTGTATTTCAATACTATTGAAATGCCAGTCCATAGTGCATATGCTCAATTGTCATTTTTCCTCTTTTTGCCTCTTCTGTGAAAAGCAAATGCACTTCTCAAACAGCAAGTGTCTTCTCCTCAGCTAAAGTTCAGTTCTGGGTAGGCTGTAATGTTATACTCCAAAACAAATATCACTCAATGAGAAAAAATGCTAAATCTACTAATTCTAGCTAAATACTTGTTGGATACCAACTTTATTAATGTTTCTATGACTTGGGAGCTATGTAGCTGAGTGAAAAATCAAGTACCTCAGCATAGCTATAACCTGTTAAGGTGGAAATTTCATGTGAGTTTCCATAGAACAGTTACAAGGAGAATACTGCGTGTAAATAAAACTTCACTACCTGGTAATGATATTCAATCTATTGTATTAAAGCTATAGTACATTTGCAAGTATATATAATACAACATAAAATTAGGAGAAAGTATGCTACGTAAGCTAGAAGGAAACACACACAAACAAAACAAAACAAAACAAAAAATCAGTTTCAAGAAATGCAAAAACCCATGACAATTCCATCTGCATTTCCAGAGAGTCTCTGAAGTCTCTAACTCTTATTGTGCTAAACACTTTATCATCTAGGTTCATTTAGGTTTGATTTTCAGGTTCTATCTCTAATAACATCCAGTCAACATATGTTTTGTTTCGGTTTTGTCTGTGTTAATTTCTGTATACTGGGAAGATTGTATTGGAGTGTCTAAGGAAATGAGGTGATGGAAGATTTCCAGATATCCTATCAATCAGCTATTTTATTTTTTTTTAATTACTAAGATGTTTTAAACATTGTTTCCTAATAGACTATGGCAACTGAACTAAATGGAAATAAAATACAAAGAAACAGGCCAGCAACAAGCTTCTCTTAAATGAAAATTGCAAAGGTAATTTATCTAAATAGAAAATATCATGGCTCAATGCACTACCTGCAGTGGTAGTGCAACTCTATGGATCATTAAATATAGAATATATTTGTGTCTATTTTTCATGCTTTATTCTTTTTGAGAACCTCTGTGACAGTACTGTCAAACTGTGATTAACCCTTTCTCCTACTAGTGCCCTTTCCTGCATTCTAAATAATCCATGGGGAGATAATCACTGTCTTGATTAGAAGGTAAGATAAGCAAATATATGTTTAACGTGGAACCAACGTCGGTTACAATTATGCAAACAATAAATTGCCATCTCATTTAAAATGTCTCATTTGTACTCATTATCTGAAAATTACTCTCTTCAAATTGTCTTTAAATATCACAGAATCACATAATAGTTGGGGTTGGAAGGGACCTCTGATGATTATCTATTCCAACACCCTTGCTAAAATGGGTTCGCATAGACTAGTTGGCACAGGATCACGTCCAAGTAGATTTTTAATATCTCCAGAGAAAACTAGTTTCCATAGTTACTTCCAAATTGGACACACATCTTTCCAGGTATACATATATATGTATATATATATATATATATACACACACACACACACACACACAAATAAGTGATATTTGTGAAATTTTATGTTAACTTCTTTAACATTTTGAAGTCTGCACAACTTCAGTCCTGCATGGGAACATTTCATTACTTTTGATTCGGGATCAGACACAGATGAAACCTCAACTCACAATTATTTTACTGCCATAATAGGTTAGCCCAGCTCTATTGAAATAACTTCTAACAAAGCACAAACAAAAAAAGAAAACCTTAATTAGAGCCAAAGAATATTCTTAAAAATTAATTGTTTAATCTTTCCTTCTCAAAAGATAAATGTTTTTATTTTTCTAGATTTTACTGTTCCAGGGACTATATTTTTCAAATATAAATAAGAATCTTAGTCCTTACCAATCTTCTCTGTTAAAGAAAATTGCTCTGTTTCATAAAGAGAAAACAGACAAAGGTCTCGTTAAAAGTGCACACACATACACAAACATGGAGTATGGTGCATTCCTTCTGTAATTTACTGGTATTTATTTAATATTGTTCTTTAGCTAGAAAGATAAAGAATTAATTTAATAACATTCGTGGTATTTTTTTAATGATCTAACCTTAATTTTGAGATGCATATCTTGAGAAATAGTATAAATGTTACATCTCATATTTAAATCCTCTGCATACTTTCCCCAATTTTTTTCTTATGCATCTTAAATGGTATATTATAGAGAAAAAAGAAGAAGAAGACTGAATCTACATATCTCTATATCAAGAGCTATAAAAATATCCTGATAAATAGAAGAAATGGGAGTAATGATGAAATGTTATGAGAATACGGAAATAAAAGGTCAGAGGAACTGTTTTGCAAAGGCTGTTTCTGTAGTTATGTTCTTTTTTATCTTAGAACACTGCATTTGGCACATTTTAATGATAAAACATTGCCTCGTATGGCCCAGGAATATAAATTGTACAATTAACCTCTATGTAATAAAGAGTTATCAGTGGTATTATATATGTACATGCTGAATACTGATCAAATGTTTCACAACCAGGGATGGCTTTTTCCCAGCAGGATTTAAGCAACATTAATAGAGCAAGATGAATACTTCAGTGCTCTGGTGAAACAATTCAGGCTGCCAAACCAATGCTGAATATGTGGGAAATGTTTGTTTTTAAAAGTAATACACAAAAGGAACCAAAAACAAAGACTACTTTTAGTTAGAAGCAGTGGGGGAGTGTGCTAAGAATAGCAGGCAAGACCAAGGAGAAGTCTCTTATTTTACTAGTTCTACCATATTATGGGCTGGACAGACTGTGCTCCAGATTGTCAGATTGCGTAAAACATTACAGTTTCAGTAATGTCAAGTTCATCAGAAGGATACTTTACCAGACTAATAAAGGTGCCTGTTCTTCAGCAGATGGCTTCTTTGATGATCAAGAAAATGGATGCCCCATATCACAACTTTCAGGGGTTAGCATGATTGGCAAAGAGAAGTGAGGGAAGAGTGCAGATATGTCTGATTACTTATTTATTGCAGTTGACAGCAGGAATTCTTGTTTGCAGGACACATTCTATCTTAGAAAAGATTTTTTTACAAATACATTTTTCTCTTAAAATACATATTGAAGTTCTTGTTATAAAAGCAAGAAAGATGACAACACTGCTTTTCAAAAGACTTGGCCAGAATATTCTTGAAGTTAACAGCTGCTTTGCAAGGCTCAGCTAAAACAAATATTGCATCTTTTTATTAAGTTTATTTCCTATATATATATATATACTTATGTATAAATGAAGAAACTAAACATTTAGTACATCAGAAAGATCCGAGCTAGAAATAGTGCAGTTTGGATAGATCAATGCATGGCCATTTTGATCTTATGGGTCAATTCATTAGTTATGTTCTGTAGAGAATGATACCATTTTAACTCTTACAAAAGGAGAAACTACTTATATTTCAAATAATAAAATCCAACCATTATGAAAATGACATAAAAATCAACTCTATCATATATATGGACATGAAAATTATTTGGTATTATGAATGAAAGTATGACTATAAAGATGTAGTCCACATTTTAAATAGATAAACATTGACAAAGTAAAGCCAAGCCTATTACCCTCTGCTTGACACTGATATAATATTCCTTTTATGTACAGTATAGAAGCTTCTAAGAAAGAAATGAAAAGTGATTAAAAATAATGCCCCGAGCTTAAAGCCTTTACTGTGGATTCTTTTCACATTAACAAGTGCATATATTTCTCCATGAACCAATTACTAGAAGATCACTTTTTTATGAAAGAATAAGTTTCCATATTTATCTGAGAATTGTATACTTAATATAAAATGAAGTTCACAATCAAATAAGGTGTGAGCACTTTTGCAAAAGACAGGCACGACCATTTTACCTCTCAGCTAGACCTTCTTAAAATTTTGTAAGTTTGGGATTTTGCCTGATATGAATATCTCGACCAAAAGAGTAAACAAGATAGAAATAAAAAGTCTTATGGAAAGGAGAAGAAGGAATAAGAGAGTAATAGTGGCACCAGCCCTTTTGTGCAACATGATATCTAGAAAATTCATCTTCATATTTTTCGATTGAAGATGAGAAAATGTTTGCCACTGTATTAGGAGGACAGATTAATCAATGGGTAGTTCAGATTTTCAGAGATCCTCCTTAAATTTTTAAGGCAAATGTGTGTGAGCATCTATCTGTATATGCAAACCCGCAGATCTGTTTTATAGAAGTAATTTCATGAGCAGGCTTTTTTGGGAGTATGCATGATCAATCACTTCACATCAGTGCACGTCTAATAAACCTGATGATATTTTTTTTCAGATGTAACTGCTCAGCCAAAAGTCAACACCTTAAAACATCATAGCTCTTTATTTTGCCATCTTCCCTGTCACAAGCGCATTTTTCTTAGGTAACTGTCATGAATACATACATATACATACATACACACACATTTATGTGATTGTGTAACCATACAATATCTTAGGAAGCTATAAATATTTAATGTTTATGTATTTTAAATCATTGCTTTCATAACAGTAGGAAGAGCCAAAATCAAAAACATCAACAAATCTGTAAACAATTTAGTTGCCTGAAAGCGTTCAGTGTTTTCAATTTGTAGTAATCAGAAATAGTGTCTGTCTTATCTAACACACATAAAAATAGTTAAGCAAGTGAAATTCTAAGTTAACAGCTACATTTATAATTTATAAAAAAGAAAAAGAAAAGAAGATGAAAAAAACCATATTATTTGGTATTTGATGGAGATTTTAACCTGCTAAAATCTTCCCTAACTTTGTGCGGTCAGAATGTTTTCTCTGGCAATGAAAAACACTCTGAATTTAAATGACACAACTGCATTGCTTCTGAAATAGGCACAGAAGCTTCAGAGCTTACATTGTCGACACATTAAAAATGTTGAAATATTTCACCCTGAAAATGTCTATTAATTCTCTTACTCCCCTTCCCCTTCTTCCCAAATGCATTAAAAATTCAAGAAGTTTGAAAGCAATATTCTCGTGGCCGTACAAAAGTTTTTATTGGCAGCTTTTGCATTTTCTCTTTAGCAAATGCATTTTTAAAATGTTAACGAACTCTGGATTCGTGACCCACCCCATTATTTCTGCTAAAGAAACAAACCATCTGGACAACAGTTTTGCAGTGTGATTTGTATTTATTTAAATTAAGAACAGTGTATGTCATATTCAACCATAACCTAGTCTTTCCATTCAGGTGAATTCTCTGAAGTCTTTAAACTTTATGGCTTGAAATATTAAAGCTATAGTGAGCACATTGAAATAATTACACTGAAATAAAGATGATCATAAAACCAAGAGTGTGCACTCCTCAAAACCATGTGAAAAGCACTCTAGAAAGAGAAAAAAAAAAAAAAAAAAAAAAAAAAAAAAAAAAAAAAAAAAAAAAACACAAAAACAAAGAGAGAGAAAGAGAAGGTAAGCCAAAGCTGAGGAGAATCAAAATGTCTCACCCCATACAATTGAGAGGAATACATTTTGGGAATACTTTGACTACTTTTCATTTAGAATGAGGGTACTGACATAGAATTAAGAACTAGTAAGATAGTCCTCTGAGTACTTATGTCCTTTTTTTAGTCTTCAGTTGTGCCACAGTCTGAAAGTTTTCCATAAATTAAGAACAAGGATTTAGTATCCCCTATCAATTGTCAAATCATTAATATAGGCCTAGCACAAAAACACAGTGACCATATAGATGTGACCTCAAGTACTGAGTTGCTACTTTAAGATAATCTGCTATTTTTTCAGATCTTCTCTTCTTGGTTTCTTCTTTTAATCGTTTTGCTTTTCTTTCTCTGCCTACTTAGAGAAAATAATAAAAAACAGTCTTGTATTTAATTATTGGAAGAAATATTCTTTTGCTGCATGTAACGCCATACTCTAGCAGTTACAATGGCAAAGATCACAGACATTTTTCCACTACACAACTCTGTGTTTCCAGGAATTTCATCTCCACCACATCTACTAGAAATGCTTTTCTCACATGTCTCCTATACTTTCACACACACACACAAAGGCTTTTTAATTATTCTTCATTAATTAAGATGAAATAAGATAGAAATGGACTTAAACTATAAGAGAGGCGTAAGCAATACTTGTAAAATTTTTGGATGATAAACTCCAGCGTGGCCCTGCCGAAACCATGTACAAAACCTGCTGTTTTAACTGATCATGAAAACAAAAATTTATGCTGAATACAAATTGTAGTGATTTGGGGTTTTTTCCTCCTCATCTATAATGAGACTTTTATACATGGTTTATATTGTAGCCAGCAGGATTCCCTAGTGTCAACTACAGAATAATCACACAAGGAAACTAACTAGCATAACTACTACTACTCTTACTAACCACGGATTGTGCATTACAAGCTTTTTTATGGTCAGGAATAGTTTATGTTTCTCTAATCACAATTTGATAATTGTAACCTTTGTTAGAGATTATTTCGAATATCTCTGTTAACTTATAGGATGTTTCAAAGAGACCTTAACCAATTGCAGAATGTTTCTCTACCAGCTTCTTCTCAGCCAATCTTGAAGTGGCATACTGTTCATATAATCTCTAATTCCATAGGATAATTTAAGATTTAGTCCTTAGCCAATTACTCTTGAGAGTGAGACGTTCATGAGGTATCCATGAGCTGTTCCTTCAGTGATGTTACTGCCCATGCTGTCTTTCTGATCTTCATTCTTGGTCCTTCCTATCCTGCTTCTTCCATCTGGCATGAACAGCTACTAAAAGCTTAGACATACTGTAAATACAGCTTTATGCTCTACATTATATGTTTATTTTAAGAGTAGAATGTACATCACCCATCCAAGCTGATACTTTTGAAAGGAAAAAAATAAAAAAAAAAAGAGATTGTTACCTCTATTGCCTTCCAGAAGGTGTTGCTCTACTCTGGGTGTTTTGATGTCTAAAATGATAGTATTACAGAATGGTTGTCTTAATTTCCCATGCTGCTGTGTCAGCTGCTTTTCTCCCATGGTAATGTGGAGGACTGGAAGAGGAGTAAAGCTAAACAGTGGTGGCAATTCCACCGAATTTCTATTGGAACAACTTTCTTTTGATTTTCTTGCCTAATAGTGCAGATTATTCTAAAGTGCTAGGTGTATAATCAGAGGGATGACCAGCTAGGAAAACTTGGCATTTCTAATGCAGAGAATATATACAAGTTAGAAAACAATATCATGGCAAATGGCCTAGGAAAAGGATGACATGTATCCTAAAATGATTGGAATAGTTTCCAAATTTTATATAGAAAAAATTCCAATTAACTAAATTTATTCTTCTTTATCATAATTTTTTCTCCATCTATCATCAGTGAAGAATCAGAAATAAGATGCAAAAATACCATGATTTTTTTTTAGTCCATTGTTTTTAGGCTCTCTTTTAGGAGAGTAACAAACATACTGAATATATGAAAATAGTTATTCATAAAAGGGGATAGGGAAGTACAACACATACCAATTTAGCAAGACAATAGGGTTAAGCTCCACTCTGGTGCAGATGAGCAGCATTCAAATGAACACAGTTGGATTAGTTCACAAACACAAAGGCTGAGTTTGGCTCCAAGAGACTAGTTTATTTAGATGGGCCATGGAAAATTCAAATTACTCTACTACAGCGAGAATTTCACTCTTTCAGTCTTCATGTTCTACTACTCCAAGCCTCTGAACTTTGAAAAGTTCACCTATCAGTCATCAAGTCACATTTGCAAAATAGACAGTATTCAAATGTTGATCTGTTTTCACAGTTCAAATTATTTCCTAGGGAGCCTGAATCATATCAAGGCTTGATTTCACCATCAATGGCCATTAAAGAAAATAAACCACTTTACACTACAGAGGCAAATGTCTTTTAAAAAATTAGTATTTAGGAACTGAGATTCTTGAGTTTCTAAAGGCAAGGCTTAATTTAACAGATTGGCCTCTGCATCTTGCTGGTTACTTGACAGCTTAACAGCTGTTGCTCAAGATGTCCATAAGTCTTGTGTTTTGAAAAAGTAAGATGAAAATACCCTACTTTCCTCTTCAATTTCAATAAAAACAAGGCCATTCAAAACCATTTTTGCTCTATAGGAGGTGAAGCAAATTACAGAAAAAGAATTAGATGATTTGGACCAACTGTCTCCCATCTTTCAGTGGTTTTCTCTGTAGTCTCCATCCAATAAATAGGTGTGATCCTTCTACAATTTTTGCTAGCAAGGTGGTAGATTAGAAAAATCAGTTCAAGGGTATCCATTTCAAGGAAGTTGCTTTCTTTGCGCTTTCTTTTTTTTTTTTTTT
>VXBA01003460.1:0-49226 GCA_013399895.1 Serilophus lunatus | reverse complement strand
TTTTTTTTAAGACACATCTTCCAGCCAGATCACTTGTAAAGATGTTATTTTGAATTTCTACTCTTGGTGCTCGGATCTCCCTTGTAGCATGAAAAACATAAGTTAAAGCTATGAATTTCATACTAGATATAGACACCTGTAAATTAGGTACAGGGCATTGGAAACAAATTCTTAGCTTTTCTCTTTTTTCCTTTGTAGCCTGATTTTATATTTAATAATAAAAATTAATGAATGAATGAATTAATTAATAATGAAAAAACAGTAATTTTGTCAGGATTACCAAATACATATGATGTGTCTATACAAATGAATGAAATAATGCATAAAACTCACACTTTTTGCTCTGTTTCCTAATGTAGTCACTACTTCCTGCTCCAAATTAACAACTTTTTGTATAGTTACTGCAAATATGCCCAAGGGTTCAAAATTCAAAGACTTTTATAAGCATGGGAAATGTAAAAGAAGGATGGTTTTACACAGCCTTTAGAGGAAGGTTTAAAATTAAAACCTTAGAAAGGGGAGATTCTTTCAACCCTTAATATTTTATTTCTTTATCAGAGCCCTAGGAAATTAAAACCCTTTTTGGTCTAATCAGTCTGTCAAAGTTTTGTGCACAGAAAACTTTCACCAACTGATTCACTGATTAGAGAGTAAAATTGATACTCCTTTGGTGAAGGTGGCTTTTACTGAACAGAGGAGACCCCTCAGTAAGTATGTCTGAAGTATTATTCCGCCATCGATGAACTGCTGATATCTTTCTATGAGGATTTACTCTAAACAGTTACAAAATAACACTTATTATTAAGGATTTTTTGGCAATATGTGAGTTCATTAGGTAATAAGGGATAAATTCTACTACAAAACACAATATAAACAACTGCAGAAGAAAAAAGAAACATAGCACACAGTCTTAAAGCAAAACAGTTTAATAACAATATTACTAAGAAAAGAAAAAGGTCAGTTTCTAAAGTGAGCAGTAACCAGACATAAGTTAAAGTTTACCTTACTCCCAGGAGTCCCTGGAGAGAGGGAAGGAGAAGGGAGTAGCTCATCAGCTCAGTGCGATTTCGGTGGAAAGGTTTCTTCTCCAAATACTCTCAACTTTCCAACTTCTTATATACTATTTCTTTAGGGTTGTTTCTAGAATATTTGTGTGACTTAATCAAAGAATAATTATGGGGATTGGTTTAAGAGAAGTTTATGGTTTATTGATGTATGGCTAGCAGGGTCAAAAGAGGGTATCTGCAGTTCCATTTTATGGCACCTTGTGTTTATAAGAAGTATGGCTGAACACTCTTTGCATCCCCCAGACTTCTAAACACACTAGATGTTTCATCAGTGTTTGTGGAACCTCTGGGTGAGTCAGAATGACCCCTTTTTCCTATCCATGAGTGCCAGCTAGGCTTTCTTCTGTAAACCTTGTTTTATTTTAACTCCTGTTTTCTTCAGTATCTCATACAAAGGTAAGTCTCTGAGGGTAGGTGTAGTTCCTGATCTCTACCTAGGATTCTGAATGAATGAACTTTCAGAACAGAGTGCAATTTTTCTTTTATTAAGCCAAAGTAGATATGGGTTGCATTGGCTATAAAATAGCATCAGAGCAAACCAAGGATGATGAGATGCCTTATGAATTCATGTAGTTCTAAGGTGAAACAGAAGTTAGAGAAGAGGAACAAGAGCTTCCAAGGCATTATCAGTCTAAATATTTTATTCATGTTTTACATATGTACATATATGTTATACGTTCTACCTTGTAATAAAAAGGATTGCATCATAAATAGTCTATTTTTAGTGAAAGAAAGGAAAGAAATCTTAGGATGATTGGTCCAGATATGGACTGATTCCTGGCTAAGACGATTGGGCTACCCCTGCAGAGGATTGATAATAAAGTTTCAAAAGAATGAAGACTCTTGATTTCTCTTTCTTACCCCTCCTCTCTGACAAAAAATTCTGATGAGGTGTTTGACCTAACCTTTCTTACCCATGTGTAAGAAATGAGTATTTCAAGATAAACACTCATCTAGTAGAAGATGCCGCAAATTATCTGGGTCACTAGCATCTTGTACCAAATGCAATCATATATACTGGAAGATAAAACTTAAAAGCTTACATGTCCTGAGCATTCTAACCTCTTGGTAAAATGGTGAGGCTGTCAGGAAGCTATGACCTGACAAATCCTCTCAAGGGTCTGTGTCTTGTTCTTTCTTCATTGACAACTTTCATCAGCTGAAACATTAGGTGCTTACCCAAGATATTGCTACAGTTATGTAAAGCTTTTCAGAAAACATCACTTCAAACAGATGTTTAACCTCCAAGCCCTGAAGGGATAGCTCTACCAGTTGCCAGGCTTGTCAATTAATTTTACATGGACAATCATGTTAATGTAGTTTGACAGAGAGAACTTTTACTGTCAGCCATCTGCATTATATAAACAAGGTAAATGAGCGCAGTTCATGACAAAATTTTTCTGAACGCGTAGCACAGCACAGCATATGTCAGATAAGTTCCACTACTCAATTTTATATCAACTACCATCCCAGATATCATCAGTACCAGTAAAAATCACTTTGAGAACTCTTTCTCCCCCTTTCTTTTGTGTCATATGTTACCACAAACGTGTTCAAAAAATACAAATATCAAATATATCTGAGTACTTGGGTTACAATATTAATACAATACAATAACTGTCAGGCAAGATATGTACTGCTGAGATGTCCCTGAGATAAGTTCTGTCAACCTGAGGCATCTCATTAAAATTATGTCAGCAAAATGGAAGAACCATAGAGAAATACAACAAATATTTAATGATTGGAAGGAATGATTTACAGAAAAACTTCAAATAGGCTGAATATTGTTAGAGTTAGAGTTAGGGTTAAGGTTAGATTTAGAGTTAGGGTTAGGCTGAATACTTCGAATAGGTTTGGCATACTGATGAGGAAGATGTGCTGAAGATATGATAATTGCCTAGAACTACCTAACAAATGTCAGCAAGCACAATAGTAGTTGTAATATGTGAGAATGAAAGTAGATATTAGGCTAAAGTACTAGAACCAGCTACATCTGATACAAAAAACTATTTTACAGCAAAGAGAAAATGTGGACTAGTTGACGCAAGATAAACAAATTGACATCAACTAGAACATTTAGACTAAGCTAAATACAGCTGCAATCAAGAATCAAACACATATTGGCTATTGAGCACCTTTAAAGGTTTATGCCCTTGTCTCTAACTTCAAATTCTGTGTGTTATTGCTAAGAAATATTATTTTTAGGTTTGAAAGTGAAGGAAAATTGCTGGATCAAGAGAACTTTTGGGGGGGTTCTGTTTTTCTCTTCTCTCCTCCCTCTTTTCTTTGTACACTGAATTAATTTTAACCAAAAATCTAACTTTTAAAAACTATTTGAGCATGCATAAAGGTTTAATTTCCTTTAAGATGTTAAATAATTATGAGAGTAGGAAAATGAGAAATATTTTCCTTTCATGAGCCTGCATAAAAAAAAATTATGAAATTCTAAAACTGAACACTGTGATGAATATAAATGAGCCCAGGGTAAGACCTATGAATTCAAACATTAGTCCTTGGAGCTTCCTATCAACAATATACTTTTATGAGCTTGACTGTAAGCCTGATTGTATTGGTTTTCCATGGTCATGCAGTGCAGCTGAGGGTGTAAACTACTATATCTTTATGTGTACATACTGATTTTTAAGAAAAAAGAATAAAAGAAACAATATAACATTATAGTGCAAAGCCTGGGAAAGTATTGTGTATTGCATATGTAAAAAAAAAATTTTCTGCCTAGGCAGACTGTTGTAATCCTTAACCATGGGGAAAATCACTCCAAAAGTGTTTTGAAACATTTGCCTTTCATGCTGTAAAATAGAAAGAATAATTAAAAAAATATGATTTACTGGCAAATAGGAAAGTCAGGATCATAATGTAAGCAAGCTGCCCTTTAGCCATAGTGGTTAAAAACTGAGGATGCAGTACCTGATGCACATCAACAATGAGGGCAACAAGGAAAGGCAGTTGCTTCAAAAAAAGAAGATACTGTAACTAAACCAAAGACGTTTATAACAAAAATATGTTCCTATTTAAATGTGTAAGTATATAATTTCTGCTTCATCTTATCTTAAAGTATAGACTCTCAAGACTGAGACTATTTCTGTTCAGATCTTATGCATCATTTAACCCAGGGGACAAGGTCTTTGGTAGAGTGTTGTCAACAATGTTGAGCAACTAAAATACTGCAGAAACATTTACTGCCTCCATTGCTCTCACTTGTAATAATGGCCTCTCCAACTTTAACTTTTCAATTATTCATGATAATGAATGATATCAAAGCTCACATCTACAATATATTAATGAGCAGCAGGTTGGGGTCATTTTTTTATCACAATGCAGCTCTGGTCTTCATCTCGGTCATTATAATAATAACAGAAAAAATAATACATATAATAATGATGATGAAGATAATAACAACTCACTTAAAATAAATATTCTTTTTTTTTTTTTTTAGAGGAGCAATTGTCTTAGTAAAACTCTTACAAAGATTTGGCTGATTGAAAATATTATAGGTTATTGCTATGTTTGTGCTAGGCAACTCTGAAGATGAGGGAGAAAATAAGAAAAATTCACAAAAAATATCAGGAAAGCAATCCATGAAATTTGGTGAAGAAGTAACAATGGTGTTTGGAGAAAAATCTAGAGTTCAGCCATTATTTTAATGTAGAAATCAGAGGGACAGCTGTGGTTGTATTGCAGATATTAAGAGACATAGATATCCTTACTATACAAGGGCATCAGGAGAAGTTTACTGATAGAAGTGTGGGTATGGAGTGCTATTATTTTGCGACAGAGCATTTATGAGAGGTAGGGCAATAGAGAAATCAAAATTTTCTGGAAAAGAATAGATGACCAGAGCAGAAGCTGGAAGTCAGGAAAGTGAAATGAGGAGTCATACATCTGAAAAAGAAAGCAGAATAGTTAGCCACTATGGGATATAATCAGTTTGTTTATTGATCAATTATATAAGAATTGATTGTATAACTATATACTATTCTTTCTACTCCCTGAATTGCTTGCTTATATTCTTATACATTCAGGGAGAATGGGTTTTGATTTGCATATTCAAAGAGCAAAGTAAACTATAAAGACAGAGCCTGCATTTTTGTTGATTAGTTGAGAAACTTTCAAGCATTTATGGGGGAACGCATTATTCAAGAATATTCATCCTGGTAGAATGTGTTTGCCAGGATAGTTTTGTAATGTGAACACATAAAAAGTTATATCCATTCAATTAAAGTAAATACATTTTGAATATAAATGCAAAATCGGGTATTACTTTCTCATCAAGGCTCTCCCAGCTGTCCATTCACGAGTCCGTTATAATATTCAGTCTTCTCTTGTGCCTCAGAAAAAAGGCAAAATATTCTTGGTTCAAAACTCAGACAAGTCATAGGATATCCATGCACTAACTCGTAGTGAGTTCTGAGGAGCTTTCAAGAATTCTCTGTCCCTTATAAATACAGGCAGAATTTGTTGTAAACGGGTAGATTTCTGCCACCTTTTTCAGAGAATCTAGGAAAGAATCGATGAGAAAGAAATAAAAAAAGATAAATGTTTGTTAAAGAAGCTCAGGTAACCTTTTGTAATTCTGGTTTTAGGAGTAAGCTTTCTACCACATCTTAAAAACCAAACATTAGAATTCAAAACTTTCCCTCTTGGACAACCTTACCTACTTTTTTTATTCTTCTCCTTGTACTGGCAATGAATTTGCAAACAGATCTTTAAAACTCTCATCATTCTTAAAAAGAAATCCAGTGTTGGCAAGGTCTGACACTGGACAAATATGTCAACAAACATTGAGAAAGTGCTGCCTTCAAGCAGCAGACCACACTAGGGCTCTGTTTATTCAAGCTTGTCGCTATGAGGCTTCATTAAGAGTGATGCCATTTTTAAACACCATCTCAGTATTACTATTACAAATCGAATCTAGCAGCCACACAAAGCCCTTTGTCTCTGCTCAAGACTTGTAGCAACTTCTGTAATTAAAGATTTGACCACATTTTCTGACTGAAGGAAAAAGGCTGCAAGGAGCTGATCCTAATCTGAAGAAAGTGAATAGACAAGTTCTCTTTTGATACAGGTGAGTTTAGAATTAAGCATATCCTCAGCACCTCCCTCTCCACTTCCCTCCTCATGAAGCTGCAGGGAGCAATACGGTCTTCCTTCAGCCTCCTTTTGTTCTAAACTAGACAAGCCCAATCAATCCTTAGCTGCTCCTTCTAGGACACTCCATCCAGCCCTGTCACCAGATTTGTTGACATCTGGATGCATTCAAAGACCTTTCTAAATTGTGGAGCCCAGAACTGCATGCAAGTATCCAAGGTGAGGCAACACCAAAGCCAAATACAGTGGGATAATCCCCTATACTGACCAGGTGATTATACTGTGTTTGATGCACCCCAGGATGTGGTTAACTCTCCTCCTGGCTGCCTGGGCACATATGTGACACACACTGAGCTGCTGCCGATCAGCATTCCCAGTTCCCTTTCGGCAGAGCTGATCTGCAGCCACTTCATTGCCAATTCCTACTTGTGCACAGAGTAGTATAATATATAATATTTAATGGTATGTAATGTATAAAATATGCATAAGGTATAATACATAAACCACCCCATTCATTAAGATTTATACCTACCCCGTGTGTGCACTTCTACCCGTTACTAATTTATCTCCAAGAAGATAATATGCAGAATTCAGTTTACTAGGCTTTGTGGGTAGAATCTTTAAAAAATATAGAAGATTATTTTTAGTAGTTTTATTATTGGCAGTTCAAAAAAATCTTTTCAAGTGAGAGATTTAAAATAGCTGGAAAAGTTGGAAAAGCACTTTTTAAAAGTGAACTACAGAATTTATTACAAGTCTTGAGAAAACAAGTACATTTACAATGTAGAAATTACATAGACTGCTGTTCTCACACAAAAAGAAAGGCTGTCTCTGGATAACAGCCTTAATTTCTATTTAGACCCCAAATCAGAACAAGTATGTTTTCAATAGAAGCAAATACCTACAAGGCAATTATTTCAGAAAACACACCAAGAAAAAAATCTCTCCAGCAAGCTTACATAGCAAACAGAGATATCTGAATTGGTATGCACTGATTCCTTTAAAAAATGTAAAGAATAAACCCCAACTTCGAAATTCAGATATAATTCTGCATGCCCTTTAACTTCAAGCATATATTTGATTAGATCTTTATTCATAAAAACGTAAGCTTACATGCTTCTTATTTTCAAATGAACATAAGTATAGTTTATATGTTATATTACTGCTGATGACCAAAATGCTTAAGCTAAGATACTTGTAGATGGAAAATCTCGTACCAGTGCATGGTTACATGAAAGAGCAATTTTCCCACTGAACTATTTCTTCCTAAAGCATGCAGGTTGCTTGCTAACAGACAGGAAAGAATTTCAAAACCAGCACCTTATGCAATTTTTGTAAACTATATGGCTGTGCACAAATTTTAGTAGGGCCGATGACTGCATGTTGATGTTACATAAAACACCACGTAACAATGATGACAATTTTTGGAAAACCGCTACTGCAAAAATTTATCCACTCTTTGACAACAATTTCCTTACTTTGGAAAGATCTTATGGTGTTATTGGGGTTTTTTTAGTTGTTGGTTTTTTTGTTTGTTTGTTTGTTTTTTCCTAAGAAAACAGGATTTAGTTTTGTAAGATTGTCATTCATTTATGGGATTTACTCCAGTTCTATATTGGCAGCTGCTTTCATTGTTTCATTAGAATTTTTTCTGTAAAATTCGACAGTAGCCAAAATGTACCAATTTCTAAAATGCACTGGAAAGAAACAGCAGAGGAAGAAAAGAAAGTCTCCAAATATTTCGGAACAAAGTAAAACTATCAGCAACAATGAAAACTTTGTAGAGCTGAACTTTATCAACTCTGTCCATTTCAAGCTACAAATAATTAGCAGCACAAAATGACTGCTTAGCATTCAGCAGAGAAGGAAGCATTTCTCCAGAAGGGGTTTTGTTATTGGAGACTGTTTTTATAAATGCATAGTTTCCTTAATTCCAGTATAATGATCTTTCCTGACTTGGTTATTGTTGTTTTAAGTGGCTAAAATAAGCACTCTTGTTCATGTACTTTCAAATGAAAACATAAGTGTTCATGGTGTTATATTACTGAAGCTTTCCTTTATTGCCCCTACATGCCCCACCTTTTTTTTTTTTTCCAGACTAGTCTCTAGGTAGTTTGATAGTTTAAACTTTCTTCTCATAGTGAGGTGTTGTAGTAAAAAAGTTACTTTGGCAGCTACCAAAATATGTCTCACTGACTACAACCTTTGCAAAAGGAAATGCTCCATGGACAGCATATTGTGTCCTGAAAAAGGGGACATTGTAGAAGAAGAAATTATACGAAGGAGTGTATAGGGTTTTTTACTTAATTTTGATACTTACGGATGCCTCTTGAAGACTACTGTGCTTATACGTGTGTAAACCAATATTACTAAGAAAAATGACTACTTTTTCTGTGTGTAATATTATTGTCAGCAGATGGGTAATCAATGTTGGTTATTGTTTTGAATTCAATAATTTCCTATGGTGGTCAAAGTCAGAGAATAACTATGCTACAGGGGCTGCAGGGAACAAAGGTCCAAAACAGTGCAAACACACTGTTGCCATTAGAGGAGTACCAGGGAATCTGACCAGAAGAGAGTGAGGCATACATCAGGTAGGTTTTATTTATATTCAGTCTTTGCTAAAGTTTCGGTTCCTTCTGTGATAAACACTGGACACATAACCAAGAGGTAACCACGTTGGGAAAATCTTTCACAGCAAAGCTATGTTCCAAATTTTGTTGCTAATGGTGCAGTTTAAATCTTGCAATATAGATCTTGGATCAAATTTGCTTAGGAAATCACTATGTTTAATTAAAGAGTGATTTAAGAAAATATTCCTTTCTTTTTGTGGAAAAGACTCTGAATCATCTCTGAAGATCTGAAGGCACCACAAGGTGGGAGGATGGAATATACAACTCCAAAACCCAGATAGTGTTTGGTTCTTCCAGATCAGTTTTTGCTTAGGAGAGACTTCCCTATCCAGCAGCCCATTCCAATATCAGTGCTGGAGCCGAGGCAGCTCAAGATTCTTTCAGGTTAATTCACTTCAAGTGTATTGTGAATGGGTGCAGCTAAGTGTCCCATCAACAACCCTCTAGAAAAATATGGGCTTAGACTACCATTTATAGACTTTGAGGAGTGATAGCTTGTCTGTACTGGCATATAGTTGTGAGTTATTATTTTCCCCTTTCTGCCTCTTCCTTTACTTTTTATGTACCACAATTAAGTGGGTTTTTTAGAAGTATTATTTAATGTGCTGCTTGTGAGTGAATAATTACATGCTATGTCATTTATTTTAGATTCTGAAGATTCATCCTAAGACTCAAGAATGGATTTTTAGCATTTTGCAAAGGACTACTTGATATCAAAACCAGACAACAGTGGATAAAGGGCCTATATCTATGCATATCTAAATCCACTATTACAATACAAAATTTTTCTCCATTATATTTTGCACAGAGACATTTCTTGGGAGCTAGATTAGGGAAGTGACATGTAAATACATGAATATACTTTGGTTAGAGACCAAAAATTTCTATAGTTTGAAAAAAAAAAATCCATTTAAAACTAGCCTGTGGAAACTTAGTTTTGAATTTAAAATGTTTTCAGAACTTATTTTCCTGTAAAAATATGCCTGAAAGTTGACAGATATATTTTGCTGTTTCACACTCCTTGCTAATACACCACTGAGAACAGCCATTCCCTTCATTTTAATGTCATAAAAATATAGCTTTCCCTTGATGTATGTGATTTATCATAAAGTTTTTGACCAGACTTATTTTCAGTGCAGCTTGTTTGTCACCTCATGATCACATCCATGTCTACACTATGGATGACAAGAAGAACATATAAAGCACTTTGTGCTTAAAGTGTAAAATTAAAAAATCTTCCACCAATCAGTCAAACAGGTCAAACGTCATTAAGATGCTGCTTAGTTGTCTCTTAATACTAGTTTGACCAAAGCTTTCTTATGTCAGACATGTAGTTCATGACCACTGACTATTAGGTGTAGCACAATTACCATAGAATTAATAACAGTTGTGCTATTCTTAAAATGCCCATCAGACACTATTTCCAGCTAAACAACAAACAGAACAAAGAGTAGTATAAAATGCTAAAACAAAGAATTAATCCACTACCAATATGCAACTAATCTCTGCTCTCACTACATGTAACATACTCAGATTTTCAGAAAGCTTTCTTGAATATGAGAACTTTCCTCAGAGGTCTATGTTAAAGAAGGCTATCATGAGATAATAGAAAAATTATTTGTGCATTACCTATTTGTTGAAAGTAAATAAAGTGTAACACTAAATAATAATGTTTTACAAAGAAAATTAACAACAGAATCGCAGAACAGTTCAGTGCGTAGAGAGTTCAGACGTGGCCCATACAAAATCTTTAACAGATAATTGAGAAAAAAACATGATAGAGTAGAAAATTTATTCTTCGTTTCAAAATAATAAAGAAAACAGTATAGTCCAAGAAACGTTGATATAGCAATTTAAAATCATCTTTAAAAGAAAATGACTTCCTCTCACACTTGAATTAAATATTGAATATTTGATACTCACTGAATCTTGTGAAAACTAGAAATGTTTTATGAAGTTTTTCTTTGGACAGATGCTTTGCCTTCCTCCCTAATAACACCTTCCAGAATCTTTCCAGTACATCAGTTGTAGGAAAATCTTCAACATATGCCATAGTTTGCAAATCTCTTTTATTTTTGATACTGGACAACATCACACCCTTAATAAATTTAGCTACAACAAAGTAGCTAAATTTATTGACTCTCCTTTTTCCATATGTGATGTATAGCTGAAGATAGGACTTAGATGTGCCAGACTGTTCACCTTGTTTAATTTCCTTAAGAGACAAAAATGTGACTTTCATAAGATCTCTAATCGTTGCATATCCCAGCAAAAAAACCAAACAAAAACAAACCAAAAAATAGAATAAATAACCAAAAATATGGAACAAAAAATTCAATGACAATTTATTCTCACAAGAGCTGTGAAAAAGCTTGTGGAGCTGAGTTTTACTACTGGTTTTATACCCTTAAATAGCATAATTAAACTTTCTTAAATACCAGGCCGCAATGTTTCTCCTATCTAGCATTGCCTCAGCAGGTTTGAGGACTTTATCCATAATTGTTAAAAATTATTAAAACCTGCCCATTTTAGACTAAAGTGGAAACACTGGCCTGAACTGCTTCCATTCTGTGAAGATGAACAAGGTTACACCATTTGTGAATTTAGAGAAGAGTTTAGACTTCACCCTGTACAAGTGATTTCATTTAGAACGGGCCTAGACTCAACCATAATGATCTACATGTAATATTGTAGTGGGTTTGGAAAGCAGTTTTGTCTTGGGGCGGGGAAGGGAAAGGTTGCTTTCTTTAATCTTGTTTTTTTTTCCTTGAGAAGGGAAGCAGCCAACCTGGATGGTGAAACCCCTCCCCAGGTGGTTGCGGAAAGCGACTGCGGGACCATGTCTTACCAGAAGCCCCCTCCCCCAGCGACTGTGCCAGGGCAGGGGCTCTCCCCGCCTGTGCCCCGCTGGGTCCAGCCCGTGCTGGGGCCGGGGCTCTCCCTGGCCTCTGTGGGCCCCCCAGGCTCTGTGGGCCCCCCCAGCCCTTGGGGCCCACTCGGGAGGAGGCTTTGCAGGGCTCCCTCAAGGCTGGGCGGGGTTTCTCCCCAGAGCCATGTTTCCAAATGCCTGCGGGGTTGGCTCAAGCCGGCGCCGTGCCTGGCTGAGAGGTCCCCTGGGAGTCTGCTGGGACCGGCCCCGAATGCCAGCCGGGGCTGGCCTGGCGCAGCCCGTGCCTGGACACAGGCCACGCCTGGGGTCGTCCTGAGCCTGTCTCCAGTTACCACAGGGTGGCGGCCTGGCACCAGCATCCTTGGCAGTGGCAGAGGGGGGGGATGCTGCTGCCCTGCGGGGGCTGACAGGATCCCCCTGGCCCCTGGCTGTCCCTCATCCCCCCTCTTGGGGTTCCCAGAGACCGGCAGCCATCAGCATGGGTGAGGGGCCAGACCCCGACAGCAGCAGCAGCCAGTGCACAGGGCAGGGTTGGATCCATGGCAGCAGCAGCAGCATCTCACGGCCAGTGATGCTCAGCCCTCAGGCATCCCCGGCACTGGCGGGGCGGCGGCAGTCCCCCTCCTCCTGGCAAGAGCAGCCACATGGGCAATTTTCAGCAGGAGCGCCATCTTGCCTATGGTGAAATCCCAGGCAGAGGGGCAGTGCCCAAAGCCACCGACCAATAGGAAGACAGCCTGGCCAGGAAGAGGACTCCGAGTTCACATGATATCAGGAGCCTCTAAAACCCAGTCCCTTTTGGTCGGCTTGCATGGTCCTGATAACATCAAATGCTATGCCTCCTGGTCCTCCCGGCTTCCTTCACCACTCAGCACCATCAGAGCTCCAACAGGGGCACCAGGGACCACCCAGCTGCAACCGTGTGGTATCTGTTTTTCTTGGGTTCCTGGGGGGAGGGTGCTTCTCACTGTTTTTATCTTTCAGAGGCCCTGAGACCAGGAGATACCATCTTCAGGGCAACTTTTCCCTTCCTTCCCTCTGCTTCTCAGCCCACCAGTCTGCTTGGAGGAGCAGTTTGTTATTTGTTTTCTTTTTATTTTAATTTTATTGCAGAACATTGCCAGGTCTGTTGTGTGTATTCTATAAGAAGGCCTGGAAATATAAACCTGCTGCTTGCTGTTTAATCTATTCAGTCTGTCGTCACTGTTGCGCCCCCAAGTGGTTCAAACCACCACAAATATAAATGGACCTCCATCACCTTGGAAGAAACAGTTCATCTCTCAGAAAAAAAATTAAATGTGGCAATCTGGGACAGTCTTCTTGCTTCTGACTGAATATTGCTTTTGAATATTATAATGGCCATTATTAACCATGGGTCCACAGTATCTGGACTGTTATCTACACTCAGAGATGCAAAGAGGGAATGTATAGATTTTACCACATCTGATGCTTAATTGTCCTACTACATTAATCTCTGGCAGATTCAAGTGAATAGAAACAACATAAATGTTATTCTTGTTCTCATACACGTCTTCCAAACAAGTATCATTAATAGGCTATATGTGAAATAACTGTAAATTCTTTGTAAAGAAAATGGAATAGAAAATGTGTATTATGTAACATATAGAATTTTATAGTGAGGGCAACTCAACACATAAAATTCCTTCTCCTAGATTTGAATTATAATTTGAATTATTTAATTGTTCAAAACTCAGTAATAAGTAATGCAAAATGTTCTGAAAAGCTTTTGAAAATCTAGCATCTACAAAAAATAACTGATTTATCCACAGGATTTAACCCTTTATTGAAAAGAATTATATGTTTCCTGCATCCTAACTGCAATATTTTTTTTGTTCCTTCTTGAAATTTTATTAGACTGAACATACTTGCTCCTTGTGCAGAAAAAGAACACTGACATCCCAGACACTCTTTTTTTCTCTGTTAGTTTGGTCATAAACATTTCCTCCACTACCTGACAAACCTTGAACGAAGAGGAGGGTGAGCACTATTTAGACAAGCATAAATTGTGCTAAAATGAGCAAGTCATTCCTATAATTTGTAAGTGGCTTCCCAGGATGACCATTTCTAAATTAGTGGTCTTACAAGAATGGAACGGTTGAACGACTGAGTATATTAGCAAATGTATTCAAGTACAATAAAATCATAAAATAATTTAGATTGGAAGTGACCCCAGAAGATCATCTATACGAAGCCTCCACTCTAAATATAACCAACTTCAAAGTTAGATTAAAATGATCTGGTCCTCATCCAGTTGGATACCTACATGGATACTCTACAACTCCTCTTAGAATCCTCTCCAAATGACCACTTTCATTAAGAAGATGGTTTTTTTCCCTTATACTCATAAAACTTATATCCTCATTCTGGGGTTGAGGAGGTTTAGGTTAAAGTGGTACAATATACTGAGCAAGGGGGAAAATGAAGAAGGAAGAAGACTTAACCTGAAGTGACAGTCCATTAGCATTACACTTAAATATATGATTTTTTAAAAAAATTTCTAAATTATGTAAATAATTTGACTTTCACAACTTCAAATTTTTTTTTATTGAACTGGAAAATAGATATTAAAAATTGATGACAAGTACAATTACTATTTAACTAGAAAGTAAATGAAACACAGAGAAATTACATAATTTGCGATAAGGAAAGTTTCCTGTCTGACAATTCAGGAGTCACTCTGGTAGTCACAACTGCACCACATGAGCTTGGAGAAGCCACCTTCACATTGGTGGTTTCAGTGAGCTGACAGCCACCCCTCTTGACTCTCTATACACATCACACTCACACAGTCAGACAAGATTGCCTTACTAGCCAGACCCCAGGTTTGCCACAGCAGAGTCTCAGACATCTCAGTCCTTCAAATAATTTAATCTTAGTGCAGAAACTAACTACATAACAGCTCACGTTTGGTGCTTCTGAGAAAAGACCCTGAAAAAAAGGACTATCTTGCTTTTGTATCCTCACAGTCTTGACTCGGTGATTCACTGCTCAGAACTCATCTGAGTTTTGAGATAGGTATGCTTTATGCAGCGTGCTGGGAGTGAAGGTTACAGAATTCAAAATTCCCTCTCCCTCCTCATCCCACGGGACCAATCCATTTTAAATACCTCTTCCACAGTGGGTGTATCCTTGGCCCTTGATTGGTTCCTGTCCCAAGATCCTGCCCCAATCCCCTCCTCCCCGCCCAGGCATGAAGCCAGAGTTCTTCTCTCTCCCTGCCCCCCAGCTACCTGCTGCATGGTCGCTTAGCAACAGAGCCTTTAGGAGACCTTGAGGACCTTAGAATGTTTGCTTAAGTGCTATCTTTTGAATACTGTAGTGTCTGTTCTAACTATTCTATCTCTAATTTCACAGACACTCTACTTTTCCTACAACCCTGCTTTCCCAAATCCTAATAACTTAAAATGATTCTTTTTGAATCTCCAACTCAGTCTAAGCACACAAAAATATGGGTTCGTTGGTTACTGCTGTGTCTCTGAGTGTCTGGTCACCTGATTGGGCCACAAGTCCCTTTGTCCTTTGTTGTGCAAAGCATCAGAGCCAGTTGCCTCTTGCCTAGAGCTCCCTTCGCCCAGAGCTCAACCTGCAGCTCACACCACAGATGCACACTGAGTTACTTGCACTGAATGTAGAGGCTATGACAGAATCTACATTTTTAAATTAACCATTCTGACACTACGAGTTAAATCTGGTTTGAAGTTTTAAAGAGAGCGACTAAGATTATATCAATCGATAATGAATCAGTTGAAAGAGGGATTTGTCTTATACATGACACCTGCAGATTCATTTTGGTGGATGTCATGATTTTGAGGTCCAGGAAAGAAGCGCAGGGGTGCCTTTGATGTGCGACTGTGTTAAATCCCTTTCCATTTATTTCTTGTTTTCCTGGAGCAGGCTTGGAGAATGGGCAACCATCCACCATTGCCTGGATTGTTGCACAGTGGCAAGGGACCTTGCCCACTTTCATCTCCAGAGCAGCAGTTGCAGGGGGCGCACAGCAATGACACCCCGGGAGCAGCAATCAGCAGCACCACTGCACTGGGGAAAGGGTCCCTGCCCTGCGTGCGTGCCTGCTCCGCAGTCGCCTGTGCCACAGCGTGTGTGTGCGTGCATGCAGGGTGTGGGTGGACTCTCGCTGCTGCCATGCTGCACAGATTCAGAGCTTGCCCCACCAAGGGCTGGGGGTGGGGGGGCTGTGTGGCTGTGTTGAGTGTTGCCATTTTGCAGTGATGTAAGAGAAGGGACAGACGGATGGCTCAGAGCTGTTTCTTGTTGGACAGAACTGGAACCACGCAGGGCGGGAACAGAGAGGTTTTAAAAGTTTAGTGGGCTGTAGGTTCTTCTCTTGGTTCCCACTGACATTGACTTGGAGGGTGCTTTCAGCCGTGGGAGATTCCAGCTGCCTCGTTTCTCTGCATTTTTGCTGTGGATTGCTTCTACAGTGGCCCCTTGTTATCCCAAGAGGGCTGTCCCACATTTTCTCCAGCACCACCAAAGGTTTCCTGAAGAGCTCAAAGTTTGGCAGCAGGGAATCCAGCATTTTTCAGCTAATGGCTTGAGTTCTCCTGTTGCAAAGTTTTCTGGCAACTTTCTTTTTTTTCTTTTCTGTGGGATCCCAGGGGACACAGGGTGAAAAAACGTGGCCTCTTCCATGGGAATCCAAGGGAATGTGGGGTGGAAAGGTGTGTGCTTCTCCCTGCTGCAGGTGTGGGGCTGTGTTTTGTGAGTGTGGGTATGAGTGTTTCTGGGAAGTCACGAGTCTCAGGTGGTTGATGTTAAGATATAAATATATAAATATATACATATTCATATTTTTTGTCATTTTTATTATTCATATTATATTTTCTGTAATAAAACTTGTTGTAGTCACTTAATGAGCTTCTGTTCTTGTTAAATAATTCCCCATTGTCTCAAACTGAGACAGTAGTAAACAATAGAAAATGTTTGGAAGTGAGAGAAAAAAATATCCATCTTGAAAAATATTTTTACATGCTTTAATTTCAAAAAACTAGTGATATGGGGAATAGGAATACTAAATAGATATTTTCCAATCATGTGTGATACCATTTTTTTCCTCCAACACAATACCCTGCCAGTTCACTGTGGAAGTAGTAGGTTACTATCTTTTTGTTGTTTTTTTGTTTTTTGGTTTTTTTTAATATACTTGCTTGTAGTGCAAAGGATTAGAATCAGAATATTATCTAGGAAAAACAAAGGTCAGATTTGACCAGTTGCTCTAGAAATCTTAATCCAACATATTGCTAGATGTAACTCTTCTAATTTGAATATGAGGATGAGTTTAAAGTGGTTCAGCTCAAAATCTGATTTTGGATTGGTTTTGAATTTTGAAATTTGGAGAGCTCCACAGCTTACCACCTTATAAACCACTAGACTAAACTTCACTTCTTGCTAATACATTCTGAACCTGCAGCTTCATCTTCTTGTTCTGCAACCCCCTTCCAGTATGTTAGATTTCCTATCATCTCCTTCATTGTCTTTAGAACTCACACCCATTCACTATTTACCAAACATGGTTTACAGTTTCTAGAAGTTCTCTACCTTTTTCATCAATTTGTTATCTCTGGATCACAGCTGAACCCAGGGAAGGATGTTCTTATATGCAACTGAAATAGATACTAGCTCTGCATTTTCATAGAACAATGTTACACAAATGAAAGTTATATCCTGAAAATAATGACTTAAAAAAAAAAGGTAACCCAAACCAACAAAAAAAAAACAACCCAAAAACTAACACTCATACATGAAAAATTTTTGCAATTCAGAAGGGACCTGAACTATTGTGCACAGTTAACCTATGTGAAGCCTAACATTAGGAACATGATTTGCTAATCAACACAGTGTGGTTGATTTCAGAATGTAGGAAATATTATTATTTCCAACATAGAATTCCACTGCTTTATGTTTATTCTGAATACTGTCAGTGACCTTAAGATAAATTCATCTGAATAAGATCTGCACATGCATAATATATGATTTAATTTTCTTTATATTGTTTACAAGATTTCCCAAAGGCCAGGTAAATGGGTATATATATTTTGGAAAGCATATACAACAAGTGACCAACAATAACCGCTGCTTCCCTCACTTCTATTAACTGAGTTCTTGAAACAGTTTTCATGTGCTAATTAGTTAATACTCATATGTAGTCTATGAGATTAGGCAGTGTTGTTAGCTCTGTTTTGTATCAAGGATCTGACACTCAAGGAACAGGAAGGATAGGGAAACTAATTTTTTTTAGTAACAAAATACTACATTAAACCAAGGTATTACCTGAACTGACCATACCATTTCCTTTCCATTTTGACTTTATAATAAGCAACCAACCCATTCTATATAGTTTGCTAAGTTTTATGTTGTGGTGGTTTGAACCACTTTTATCATCTCAAGGCATGCAATAAAGATGACAGAAGACTGAACGGAATCAGCAACAGGTGAATAGTTTATTACAAGGGGTTTAAAATAGGGAAGAAGGGATAACCTATAGGGACCTCAAAATTACACAGAGAAACACTTGACACACAGGAAACACAAATGGGAAGGAAAAAAAGGGACAAAACCAGAAAGGGAACTGCTCACCTAGTTAGATGACTTACTGAGAAAACAGGGGGAGGGGTAGGGAAGCTGTCTCTCTCCCTCCCTCTCTGCTGGAATCACACCCCGGCCCTTGAAGTTCTCTGAAAAACACAAAAGGAAGTGAAAAGCGACCCCTTCCCACCACCTCCCCGAAAGGCTACTTCCTTTCGAGCTGGGAATTGCTTCTGTGCCAAGAGAAATGGGTGGAGTCACGCCGCGGGGCCTGCGACTGAGGAGGAGAGGAGCTGTGGGCTTCTCCCCTGGACCAGGAGCCAAAGAAGAAAAGGAGGGCTGCTGTCCTCAGCTTTTAAAGCTCTCTAGTTCTCGCGTGAATCTCGCTGTCTTCTTGCTGGCCAAGTTGTCTCTCCATTGGTCCAGCAGGGCCAAGCCCCGCCTCGTTTCTGGGCTTTTCACTCTCGGCACAATGGCAGTTCCCGCTGAAAGCCATGCGCCCGGAGCCCAAGGTGCCGTNCTGGGGGAACGAGGAGCCGCCGCTGCTGCCCCCCCCCCACCCCGGTCCCGGCCCAGTCAGGGGGGCAGGAGAGCAGCCCACCAAGAGCAGCCCACCCCCATCCTCCTGGAGGGCCGGGGAGAGTGGGCCGGAGCGAGAGCCCTCCTGGCCCCAGCCCAGGAATGGCGAGGGCAGGGGAGCAGCCCTCTTAAGGGAAAACAGAATTTTACAGACAGGTGAGCGAGCTCTTCTTACACTCCCTTCTCCCCCTCCCACACAAGGACTCCCCTCTGCAAGACCCAAAGGTCCCTTTGACCATCCCCAGAGACCCCAGCACCTCTCAAACTGCCACATATGTTTAGGATTTCTTAAGAAAGAAAAGAAATGCAATGGCCTGGGTAATAGTCCTGACCTGCTGAAATCAGGAAAAGGGGAAGGAGGGCATGGCTGTGAGTTGTCACTATGATCTGTGCCCAAAAAATAGGACACATTTAATTTTAGTGAAGTAGAGGACACAAATAAGTCAGTCCATATATTTCCTCATACTTGTAAATCCATCCTGGCTGGAGCAGATTGTGAAACCAAAAGGCTGTAAAAGAACTATTTGCAGAAATCATTACTATTAAACATCCTTCACTTTTCAAAGCAGGAATAACCAGGAGCATACAGAAAATTAGAAAAGTTTGTGAATTTTAGGAACTTAATATTCTCTTCTGATATTTCTATCCCAAATGTAATGACAACTCTTAGAATTAATTATCCATGACCTCCTGCACTACTAGGATTTGCACAAATCCAGTAGCCCTGATGAATCCACACAAGGCTACTGGGAAAGCTGTCAGAAGTGCTCACTAAGCCATTCTCCACAATTTCTCAGCAGTCTTGTTTAACCAGGGAGGTCCCAGTTTTCTGAAAGTTGGTAAATGTGATATCTATCTACAAGAAGGGCTGGAAGTAGGATCTGGGAAACCACAGACCTGTCAAGCTGGCCCAGTGCCAGGGAAGGTCATGAAGCATCTCATCTTGGGTGGTATTATGTGGCATGTACGGGACAACCAGACAGCATAGGTTTATTAAAGGCAGGTTCTGCCTGACCAACCTGATCTCCTTCTACAAGTGAACCCATTTAGTGGGTGAGGGAAAGGCTGTTGTTTACCTGGACTTCAGTAAAGCCTTTGGCACTGTTTCCCACAGCATTTTCCTGGAGAAATGGGCTTAGATAGGGGTATTCTTCACTGAATAGAAAATTGGATGCATAGCTGGGCCCAGAGAAGGGTGGACAGTACAGCTGGTGGACAGTCACAGCTGAGCATGAACCAGCAGAATGCCCAGGTAGCACAGAAGGCCAGTGGCACCCTCGCCTGGCCAGCAGGATAGGGCAGAGATCATCCCCTTGTGAGGGGCCACACCTGTGTGGTGAGGCCACACCTTGAATCCTGTGTTCAGTTCTGAGTCCCCCACTACAAGAAAGATATTGAAGTGCTGGAGCATGTCCAGAGAAGGGCAGCAAAGCTGGTGAAGGATCTGGAGCACAAGTCTGATGACAGCAGCTGAAGAAGCTGTGGTTATTTAGCCTGGAGAAAAGGAGGCTCAAGGGGGCACCATATTGCTCTCTATTACCACATGAAAGGAGGTTGTAGCCAGGTGGTGGTCCATCTCTTCTTCCAGGTAACTGGAACTAGGATGAGATAAAATGGTCTCAAGTTGCACCAGGGGATGTTTAGACTGGATATTAGGAAAAATTTCTTCACTGAAGTGGTGGTCAGGCATCGGAATAGGCTGCCCAGGGAAGTGGTTTAATCACTATCCCTGTGAGTATTTCAAAGACATGTAGATGCAGTGCATCTAGGGACATGGTTTAGTGGTAGTCTAAATCATGAGTAAAGTTAATGTTTGGACTTGGTGGTCCTACAGGTCTTTTCCAATCTGAATGATTTGATGAGTATCAGTGCAAGGTGTTTAGCATGAAACTATCAGCAAAATGCCGAAAGGATTATATTGTCCAGCTTTACCAGTCTGCTTCTCAGAAGTAACTTTTCTGTGGACTGAAGAATCTTAGAAAATGAAATTGCACCAAAACATGCAGTGGTTCTTAAGCCGTCCAAGTTTTTTTGAAAATCAGTTCAAAACTGTTATCCTTTGAACGCTCTGATTGGAAAAAGGAATGTAAAAATTTACCACTGCTGTAGAATTTAGCAACATACTATTTGTCTATTACCTTGGAAATTCCTCCTAATGCCTGAAAATATGTGCATGTGTATATATATATATATATTTATAAACTTCTTTTCCTTATTGCTTTTCAGATGGAATAGCAAGCAGTTTTTAAAACATATTTATTTGTTCTGAGTGCCCTAGAACATTTTTTTTAGACTTCATCAGTTCCAGTTCAGGAAATATGGGATTAAGACTTTCTGTGGTTCTCCTGTCCCCTAATTTCTGTGCTTCCTTCCCACTCCAACCCTGTCTGCAGCTAATCTATAATAAAGGTTAATTTTGAAAAGGGAGCTCCATAGTGTTTACACAATGAAGTCAAATGCTGAATGAAACACACTTGTAAAAACAACAGCAGCCTTTTCCTTGTGCAATATAGGATGTGGTCAATCATTTGGCAATTCAGCTTTGGCATATCATGAACTATTTATTTGTTAAGGCAAGTTCTTTAGAGTACAGAAACTCTGGGAGTTTTTTTTTCCTTCTTTTATTTTTTTTTTTGTTCAGTTTTTATTTCCTCCACTGGAAACTATTACATTTGCAGCGCCTGATGTTTATTTCACACTGAAACATGCACTATTGTATCGATAAATATTTAATGGTGCTGGAGTTCAGTGGATATAGCCCCATATGTTTCTTTTAAAAGGTGTTTTATTACCCGGTGAATGCACTGTGGTCAACTGAGCAAGAAAAAAACAAACACCAAAAGCTTTCCACTAAAAGATGACACAGGGTTCAGTTTCAGTTTGAAGAGGGTGTGGAGGAAAAAAGTAACCATACATTTTTCTAAATCCCTCAGTCTTGGCACTGCACAGAAAACTCCATTTGGGATAAACATCAGGGGAATTGCATAGATCATAAAAGCATTTGAGCTGAGAAAGACAAGTGCTAGAAAAGATAAATTTCTAAAAAGGAGCTTTCTTGAACCTAAAAAAAGAAAAAAGGTGAATCCATTCTTCCTTGAACCTCTGCACCTTCTGTGATAGATTTGCTGTGACACATGCATGCTCAGACTGTAAGATTGGTTTAAATGCTCATGCAAAGTGTTTTCAAATATTTCTGGACAAACATTTGTTGAAATTAAATTTTAAATATGATGTTAAATTATTTAAACATATCTGCCAAACTGTCAGCATGCACTTTACCTAATGTTGCACTTGAAACTACCTGGAATCACTTTGGCAGGAGAGGACAAAACTATAGCAAAACAAAAAACCATCAGTGATAGATGAAAACAAAAATTACATTATTGGTATTCTATTCCTTATAACTGATTCATATCCTAAACTTCTACAGCTCCACTAGCTTTCTAAACTGACTTGGAAAGTAAATATTACCTTATCCAATTTTAAGTGGCATCTTAAAATATCCAAGTAGAATTTAATTTGTATCAAAAAACTTTGAAGATATCTTAACTGACTACCTATTCCTAAATTAATCTGCAAGTCATACTCAGGTGTAATTTAATAAATCTAAAAAGCTGTTAATTTTTTTTAAGAAATCACTTATGGATTAGTAAGCGAACACTGTCTTAACACTGAATTAGCATAAGACTCACAAAAAGCTTGTAATTCAGAAATTACATCAGAAATCTATATCAAGCATGATGAATAAGATCAGTGTATGGTATCTTGCAAGCAATTTTTTTTCTCATTTATGGTTAAGACTCAGCATCTATTAATCCTACTTAATAACTTGGTTAAAACTAAATATTTTAAAACTAATTGAGAGATCTTTGAGGATATTGCCTCAGTGGATTTGTTCAGCAAAAATGTCCATATACTATTGTGCCTAAAAAATTATTTGTTTAAGCTATGTATAAAGAATAAAAATAGCAAAAGATCAAACCATCTGCTACCCTGACAGGAAATAATACAGCTGAAAAATAAAGGCTAGATTAGAATAATAAAAAAGATGTTTAAAACCATGATGCTAGAAAAAAAAAAAGGAAAACCAATCCTCTTGTGATGAATCTTCTGAGTTCTTATCTTCTTTACTTCATGGTATTTTAAATGTAGGACAATAAAAATTGCCTGAACTCAAATTTCTACTACCCAATAAAAGACCACATTTGTGTATCAGTTATCACAGGTCATAAATATAAATAAAAATATTAAAAAAATGCACATATTTACAGTTAGGACCCATGTTCTCTCAATAACAAGTATACATCAAGAATAGTGTTTAATGTGATGAAAACTTGAATCACAAGCATGTAGTGAGTTAATCAGCCTGGCAAATCTGAGTTCCTAGGTCTTTATAGATTTTAGTTAAACTCTTTACATAAGTGTTGAAAGTTGTAGATTGCTTTAAAATGCATGGAACTAAATACAAGCTACAAACAGAGCCTGGGCATCAAAAGCTACAAACAGAGCCTGGGCATTAAATTAAAGTCCTGCTGGGCACAGGAAAGATTGCCTAGAAAATGACCCCTTAGTAAAAGAAATGGTCTCTATACCCATGTTCATGCTTTGCTCAAATCCTCAATTCATCCTCACAAACAAAGATCTGTTTTTTTTCTTCCAGCATTATTGAACTGCAAACTTGAACTTGGAAGCCAAGTAATGTGGAGTAATTTCCAGTGATGAATAGTGTCTTTTGTGGGGGGAGGGGGAGGAAAGAGAGAGAGAGAAAAAAGTTAACATTCTTGCACTTCTTATTTTTCCTATTATTTAAGGTCTACCTTGCTGTATTTTTTTTAATAATTGTGCTATTTATTCAATTTTATTGTACAAATCTACTTTTTCTTGGTATCAACAGGAAATGGTAACTAGTTGCTGAATAATAAGTTGTGGTATAGATTATCTTCCTAAAAAGGTACTTGAATACTTCTTTGTGTCCCTTTTACTTTGCTTCCAAGAATGGAATCATGGTCAACTGTGATTGTACAAAACTATACTGAAGAAACACAAACATAGTTGTTAAATGTCAGTCAACAAGTCACCGTGTTCTATGGAAATGAAGCTAAAGAAGAGAGTTCTCAGTATTTGTAGACCAAAATTATGAAGTTAAACATCCACAGGTGCATCTTACTGCTGTAAAAAGTGCTTATATATAATATTGATATATGAAAAGTACTATTTTCAAGAAGTCTGAGAAGTGCAGCTCATGTGAGAAAAGAACATGTTTTTCCCTGAAATTAGTTGTTTCATCACAAAAAATTGTATTATTTTAGTTTCCATTCAAAAAAATGGCTTTCAGTAACTTGACACAAGATATTGCCTGGATGTAACTAACTTTTACATTCTTTAATTTGCAATGTTTACAATTGAAAATCACATGAAATTACTTCAGTGTCTTTGGTTCCCACTGACTATACCAAGGGAATGCTGTATCTCACAGGAAGCCATCAGAGCCAGTACCTCACACAACTGAACTCCATGACTTTTATGGCTTTCACAGAGAGATTTATCCAGTTTTTCTGGCTTTGGTTTTAGCTGAAAGTAAATGCTGCTATCTTCATTGTATTTCTGAACAAAATGAAAATGTGAAATACTGTAAATCATTCAAAGCAACTTTTACCCACAGGATTGCTAGAAATGTTAAACCAGAAACTTGGGGTTATTTTGGTAAGCATCTGCACTGAACCTCTGAACTTTCAAAGATTAACCTGTTGCAATGAAGGTTGTTTGTGTTTTTACATGATAGCAAGAGAGAAAAAGAGATTCTTTTAAATGTATGTCTCACTGAGCACATTAAGTACCTGTAACTTTCTTTTGAGGATACCCTGCAGACCAAAGGTTAAAAGAATAGAACTTTGAAACTCAGTGAGCAGAAGACTAGTTCCAGTTCTGTGTGCATGTAACTTTAAAGTTATTTCTGATGTCGATATTGATACTTTGTATTGATTGTATTATAGTACTTTGCTATTGTCAGTTTTATCCCTGACTGTAATTACACTTTTTTAATTAATAGGTGCTTTAGAATATATGTGATAAGCACAGAGGTAGGAAGATCATCTGCAGTGGTAGTGGCAGGACATCTTGACAGTGACTGGTGGCATTGAAAACAGGCAAATTCAGCATTTCAAGTGAAGATTGTTACTTGGGCTTTTTGCAATGCAATAGAAATATGAAATGAGAAAAAAAATGTAGCTGAGAATAGAATGTAGATCTGGAAATTACATGAAGGACAACAGTGCTCAACATATTGTGTCTGCCATATATATTGACACAGAAAAGAGCACTCTGCAAAACATGCCCAAGTATCATATTTCACTCCTATCTGACATAATAATGTGGGATACAGCAATCCACACTGCCAAGTGATCTGTTTTCATTCTGATGAGTAGGCCACGTCATTATCTTTCTTTACTCTCTAATTACATGAAACTTTGGTTTGTATGTTTGTATTTTTACTCTCAATGAGATTTTTACAAGCCCTTTTCTCAAGCTAGCTCTCTCATCCAATCTCTCACAGTCATTGAAAGTATAGCACACAGCTGCTACATTTTTCTGTCTCCCTCTTGGCCTGATGAATAAATCATCTTTAAGTCTCGACATTGAATTCATCTCTCCCATGTCATACTTGCTCTGCAAACTTGAATTTGAACCTGAAGTCTTTCCCATACATTTTGCCCTTGGATGTTTCTTGATCTAATTACCCTGGTTATTTTTTGTTCCTATTTGTTTAGCTGTCATTTCCATAAACTAAAAAGTTTAGATTAAGAGATACATAAATCTCAGAAAATGACAATAATACCATTTACCAGATCATACTTTTGCCAAAACTGTCTCTGGGTTATCCAAATTTTTAGTGGGCAAGGTAAGGTACTGACAAACAATTCTGTCTTTTGCCAAAATTGATTTGAAATCAATCGAGACACAAGAAACTAAGAAGACCACATGTAAAGTCATGTCATGATACAACAAGAGCAGGATTTTTCAGTGTTTGCAGTTCCAACTCAGAATGATACCTTGTAAGAATAAGAAAAACAACATAACAGGAGGGTGAGGATAAAGAATGAACTGGAAATACTAAGCATTTCTAAAGCCATAGGGGTAAGGTCTTGTGTAGTTACAATTACAAAAACTGTCTCTTTTAATAGACAGCACCAGTCAGTTCTGGACTTTAGAAACTGAGAAGATTTCTTTGTTATTTTCTCATAACAATATTTTTTTGAGGAAAACATTGAAAAAGATCAGACATAAAGAGTAATTTTGCAAAATGCACAGAAAGATACATTAATTTAGAAGGTTTTATTTATCAGTTTGAAACTGTTCTCAATTTGTTGTCTTTCATTAAAATTAGAATCTGAGCTATTTGGGTTTTTGGTTTGTTTTGTTGTTTTTTTGTTGTTGTGTTTTTGTTTTTGTTTTATAATGAGGAATTTGGCTTTAGTCAATTACACCTTACTCAGACTTTGATCAACTAGCTGCCAGAATGCATATTAGCAGCCACATCTACCATCAATCAATACAGTGATGAATAATTTCTGGTCAAAGGAGATCTTTAAAAATACATTGTGTCAAAGAAGCTTATTAAAATACATTGCATAAGCCAATAGCACTTCACAGAAGTAAACAACTTTAGATAGCTTGATTATTCCCAAATATTTTTTCTGTGATACTATGTAGTTCTATTTACTCTTTTATATAAGAATATTAACATTTGTGAAAATTAACTTTGAGGTGAAAATCAGCTTGTTTGTTTTCAGTGTTAAATACAGTTGAACACTTCATATCTGTGAAATTCTCTAAGATTTGGAGCATATGGTAGATCTAGCATTATTTTGATTATGATAACGATGATGATAACACTGATGATCCCCAGAAACTGGAGTCCCAAAACTTTCCTTGTGCTCTGGAACTACACACCTGAAAAGCAAAGGTTTTCAGATGTTGTGCTGCATCACTCTATGGCAGATGCTGCCAATACAATATTGTCTGGAATTTTTTTGAGGGGGGAAGGCGGGAAGGCAGGAGAAGGGTTAAAATGAATGAAAAATGTGCCTATTCCTTCGGGTAGCTTAATAAATCTCAAATAGCCCATGGAGCTGCCTATGTCTTCTTGATCTTATTAGAAAGAATGTGTGTGGGCAGGAAGAGATGAGACTGGGATTTCTTGCTACAGTGCTCTCTGGAGAATCACAAATCTGATCATTTAAAACTGATTTATTTGGGTTTATTGCCTAGTATTCTACAATTCCAATTTGTCTTTGCTCTTTTCATATTATTCTTGACCCATTGGTGAAACACCCACATAAGTCCAGCTAGTTCTCTTTAACAATTCAACAATTCAAGTAAGCCTTTTTTATTCATTTAACAATTCTGTTGATCCTCTTTTTTTTTAATGTTTATTTTCCTAGAACTTTTTCTCATACCCTTTCCCTTTCAGCTATTGATTTATAATTTCTCCAGAGACATCAATAATAATGGAAGAAATTATACTGTCATTTTGAAGAGGAATATTTTACATTTTGTTGAGGATCTGCAAGAACTTTCCTAACAAATGGTCTAAGCATTATAGTTCCCCTATGAATGCAGGAAATATTATTATCTTCATTATACAGATAAAGCAGAGTCAGAAAGTGACTTATCCAGGGTAAAACTAGAAGCCAGAAAAAACGTTTTGAATATTAGCAAAAAAAAATCCAGACAGTTGGTCTCAGAGGCTAGCCAGGAGACCACACTCTTAATTTAAATCACCGCATCACTGTGGCAAAACATTGTAGAAGAAAACAGTAATTTATTGCTATTCTTATGAAAGAAAAGAAAGGAACGTAGGGAAACAGATAGACATAGCAACAGGAAGAAGCAATAAGAAACCTCTTAATTTCATTTTTAGCCAAAAGAGGGATTGGGACCAAATGCTTAGGCTATTCAATACTTACTGTGGATTCTTTGATTTATGTTTTCTCAGTGTTGGTAAGGAAGGTGGTGCTTTTTCATTATCTAAAGCAGGCATATAAATTGCACCCGCAAATTGCTCATAAATGTGGAAATGCCATTTTTGCGGATGTAGATTTACTGTGGCAATAATAGGGTTTAGCCCTTGCCTTCCACAGGCATCAGCAAGTGCACCATTGCCATTGCACTGTCACAGACGCTGGCAGCTCAGCCACCTAATTTACTCTTGTTTGTATGAATGGTGAATCATTGAGGTGCCACAAGCTTAAGTGACATAGACAAATTGACTGAAAATTATATCATAGTTATGATTTTTCCTTAGTGTTAGGTAAAGTTCTTAAAATTTACTGTCCTTGCTAGAGATCAAAATCTTCCTATGGAAAGCCTTCAGCAGGCACTACATTGCTCTCCAGGACCTAGTCCCTCTAAAAGTATAAAGATGACAAGGAAAAGTGGAAAAAACTGTGTTTTGAGGAACAAGCCTAAGAGCTAGGAAAAAAAATGACACAACCTTGTGAAGGAAGAGGCCAATCCAGCAAGAAGACAGATATGAAGTACTATAAATATGATCAGCCCACCACGTTCCTGGCCAGAAAACATTGTCTTGTCCTTTGAATCCAAAAGTTAACGTTTGCATTTGATTCAGAGCCAGAACTCTCTATTCATTTTAGGTAGGTACCAGTTGTCAAAGGATTCCCACTATGTATATTTTCCGTTTGGCTCAGAAATGTATTTTCCTAGTCTGTGAATTAAGCTTATGGAAGATCTTCAAGCTTCAAATTCAGTGAGGATGGGAGAAGGGTAGAAATTCTGAGCCGGATCACAAAAATTGTTTCTACTATGATTCAGAATGTTTCTGCCTCTTGTAAGGAATAAAGAATGGGAAAAGCTCTACTTTTTCATACAATTTTAGTAGCACAGGTGCATTTTGTAAAAAGGCAACAGCCTTTAGAACTATAAACATAAACTGTTTGATAGAATTACCAGATTCTGAGTTTGGGGGCTTGAAAGTCCTGCTATATTTTCTACTCTTTCCTTAAGATAACAAAATTTTTTGTTAAGTCCTCAAAATCCGATCTTTAATTTAAAAAACCCAAATAAATCAGAATGTTCTTGCATTTTCCTCTCTCTTCCCCTCCCCCCCCTCCCCCCCCCCTTTTCTCTGTGTGGTTTGGGCTTTTTTATTGTTCAGTTTTTGATTTCTTTCTTTTTAGAATACCTGTTTGCAAGCTTTACTTCACAAAAGTTTGGGCTTGGAAACAGGCCACTTTCAAAAGGAAAGGTTTGACTATTGTTAAATAAAGCTGAGAATTTTACAGAGAAGCACATGTTCACGCGTAAATAATGTGACAAATATTACAAAGGAAACCTGAGATAGTTTGAGCATAAGCCCTCAGACAATTACATTAAAATAAACATTAGTGCAACTGAACTCCGAGCTTTAGTTGTACAAGCTTTGTGCATATCTAGGCTACACCTAGATACCAAACACCTATTTATGTTAGATCAACATATTATGTTGTGCTGTAGTTTCAGATGCTTCGATTGCAAACTTTTGTAAATCATTTTCCATTTTGCCTTTAGACACTACAGTATCCCACTGCAGTGTAGGTGTGAGGCTGTTTGTATCACTGCAGGATGACAATTCCCCCAGCCACAGCTGGGCTGTTGAGCCAGACCCACAGAAAGAGGCAGCATTTAATCTCATTGCCATCTTGTGGCAACCAGTCTGAGTTCTCTGACCCCAGCTGCCAAGGTCTATTTTTGCCGTTTCCATCTGACTTCTGTGAAACCCATCACTGCTCTTTGCTAACAGAGGAAAACAACCTAGATAATTAAGTTGAGTTAGAACTGTGGTCTGACTCATTCCAGCTGACTTCCTTTACTAAATTACATTTTGACTACATTTCTGTAGAGTGTGTAATGTTGGTTCCAGTGGTTCCTGAAACCATTTCCAATATATTTTATGAAACAGATAAAAAAGAAACCAGGAAGCAGGCATCAGTGGTAAAAGCAAAGCTTTAGGATTCAATGACTTTGGTTCTCTTCCTGCTTTGATAAACTGTATGACCTTGGTAAATCACACAAGTATTTTGATCCTAGTTACCCCTTTCTAAAATTGAGTTCCGTTTGCTTATTAGTTTAGAAGAGTTTCCTGAGGTTTAATTAAAAAATGCTATGCTGAGCCCTTTTAAAACCTTAAAGTTAAAGAAGATAGAGAAATGTGGAGTATTGCTATATATCATTATTTGTTTGCTGGTATGATGTGTTTCCCATTTTATTGATGTACTATAATTGCACACCTCTCTCAGATAAGACCCAGAATAAATCTTTCCAACGTAGCAGAAAGGAACATGGCGTGTTTCCAGTGATTTCCAGTCCTGAAATTTCTCCCATTTCAGTAAGGCCAGGATATTCATTTCTTAGTGTTCCCAGTTCCTGAGGGCAGTTTATGCTTTTAGTTCAGTTTGATTCTCTGTCAGAGACTTGTCTTCTCATGACTGTCAAAACTTTGGAGCAAGTTTAGAAGTTATTTGGTGTGATGGTAGTTTTTATTTTTCTTTGTTTCTGTTCAGTTTGATTTTTGATGGGATTTTTTGGTTGGTTGGTTGGTTTTGGTTTTTTTTTTGGGGGGAGGGGGTTGTGTTTGTTTGGGTTTTTTTGTTATTTTGAAGGGTTTTAGTGGAGGGTTTGTTTGGTTTGGTTGGGTTTTTTAATTTTATTTTTCTGAGGCCAAAGAACTTCAAAGCCTCATAGATTTATTTATGATGTTGAATCCAAAAGTCCAAATCAAATATCTATAATCTTTATTTGTTTCTTTGTTTATTTACTTTAGCGGGTAAAAATCAGATATCTCAAAATGGAAGTGCAGAAAGTTTACAAAGATCATACAATCTAATAACAAGCAGAAAGACTACAGCAAGGAGTTGATAACGGCATTTGCCAAAGCCTGTGTGCAGTTTCAGGATGAGAGAGCTCTATAAGGAACCTACAAGAACTTTCTGGGGAACAGGAATTGCATATATACAATTCTGAGTGACAAAATCAGGTTGCCTTTTTTCTTTTCCCCTTATCGTTCCATGTTTCTAAGTTAACAGAGTCTCAAAGGAGAAATAGAATTGCAGAGAAATAAGTTTTCCTTCAAGCTAATATTATCTGTATTTTTCTGAAAATTAAGTCTCATTTCCTCAAACTAACAAGACCAATGGATATTCCATCCAAGAGGAAAGCGAAACACTGGCTTGAGAACCACCACCAGTTTTATGTAGCTAGATCCATATCCATGTATAACATGTGACTCTTCTCAATCAACACTTTAAAAAAATCTTCTAAACTGTGCCTCAAAGAACTTGGTAGAATTTTTTTTAGCTTACACAGCAGTAACCTCTAGACTGTTCTAAAGCAGTTTTGTCTAAAGGGAAAGTATTTCCTTATGTAGTCTCTTCCAGACCTTGAAAGAAAGGGAAAATTACTGAGTTCTATGTGTCAGTCAGCTATTACATTAGTTTGTGTTTTTTTCCATTCTCTGAGGTGTCCCCTTAAACCACTACCCACCAAGGCCTTGTGAATGCAAAGTACAAAAGAGCTGCTGGTGCTTAGTTTTTGTGACTACTCTAACCTACTCAATATCAACACCATACCCATAAATTTGGACCAAATACTATCTTTTCCTGAGCTTCTGATTTATTTTTTTAAAACTTACTATTTTCACATTCCTACAAGCATGCGAAAAAATAAATCTGACTTTTCTCATTGTCTAAGTCAGAAGAGTAGTGTTAAATGAGGACAAATAAGATAGGAATCACCATTTTTTTATGAATAGGAAATTTAGAAGCTGTTTAGAATTAATGACAGAAAATTACTAAACACTTAGAGCTTTGAGCTATGTGAAGTAGAAGAGCAATTAGGAATCTCTTGGTATTTGTGTAAAAAATATACATAATCTTCCCAAGGTAAAAGGACTCATTCAGTCCTCAGGGGCAAGATTTAAAGCCAGCATTTGTCTCTCTGATTGTCTGCTGGCTCTGTTCCTTACTGGCAGCACAGCTTCTCTTGAGTAGAGCTGCCAGTGTGACTATTCAGTATTGTTTGATTTCAGTAACATTTATTTCTGGCTGGAGTCTTTAGGTGGAAATTCAGAATTCCTGGAAGGCTTGGAGGCCAGCAGCAATAACAAGCATCACCTGATATGTATGCCAGCTCCAAATTCCCACTGCAAGCAGTTAGTTTCTAAGATGCCAAAGAGTATAATGAGCAATTGGTGGAAAGTATTCCATTTTCAGCTAGAACAACAAATCAAATTCCTTTTTAAATGAACTGACATTATCTCAAAACACAATCAGAAATTAGACATTTCAAATGCCTAGAGATCTGCCTAGACTATTCTGTTTTATTTATTCTTTTTATGGGCTGCCTGAGAGTTAAAAGTCCTCCTGGGCATGCCACTGCATTGTAGATTCTATTGCTTAGTTTTTCTGATCACAGCTTTCCACCCCTCTCAGACATTTCACAACCTTGAGAAATTATGGTCAATTAATCAGCATTGAGCATTTCCATGTTCAGCCTTCAAGCAATGATACCAAAACTCCTATTCACAAGTGACAGCTGAATTCACTTACTCAATTGCCTTCTGTATAGCGTTACTTTACAAATCAGCTGAAGTTCACCTTTCTCAACAAAGCAGTTTATCAGTCCACGACCTTGTAGAGGCCTTTTTTTTTTTCTTTTTTACATGTCAGTTTATAACAAATGATTAAATATCAGTATAAACCTGAGATCCCAAAAGAATAACAAAGGATTCAAATGGAACCTGAGATTTAGTTTGCGAAAAATATTTGCCTCTAGAATGCTTGAAGAAGACAAGTTGTGATCATCCTGAAGATATTCCATACAACTGCAGAAACTACCTGTCTGGCCAGTACCAGAATAAGACATTTCTAAGGAAAGCTTCTATTACATTATGACCTTAACTGTGCTGGGAAATAACAAGGAACTAGCTAAAATGTAATTTTCAATTCCTCTGTGCTATGGTTCCTATTGGCTATTCACTTATCCAAACTTTTTCAGGGCTTAGTTTAATCCATTTCCAAAATGGACTAGAAAAGCACTCTTATGAAATAAATGGATACATCTACATCTACTGCCATGCAAAACCAGTCTTTCAGACACGGCTGGAGATCTATGAACTTTACACACAATGAAACTTGACTCTTTTTACTGCAGAAAGGTCTATGTGGTAGACTTAAAAAGAGGGGTTTTTTTCAGTTGCTATTTTGCTTACAGAATATTCCAAACCTTCCTACACACCAAGGACTTTTTATATAAAATGACCATCTCCACCTACTTCTTTCTTCCCTTTGGAAATACCAACAGAGGCTGTGGCATTACTAGACCCAGAGACAACTGAAACTTAAATTCCACCTGTATTTGGTCTGCCTGCACAATTAGATATTTATATATCTGAATCTCATGAGTATCCCCTCTTTTACAGGCATTGCATAATTCCAAACCTTTCTTCAAGGTTTCAAGGCAGTGTTCAAATGTGTGAGGCAAGAGGAAAGAAGAGTATCCATTTCCAGTAACTATGCTGGAAAAAATCTGTCCTCTGCTGCTGTCTTATAAGGAAAAATCATAAAATCAGCTGTTAAACTGAGGTTCAAGACAGGCTGAAACCTTCCTGGAGAAATTAAAAATGGGGATGACTGAGCTTACAGAGCATAGATTTTAATTGATTTTAATCAATGAGTTTTAGGAGAAATGTCATATTTAACAAACGGAATTTAAAAAGATATCTACTGGAGCATGAACTTCACCTTGAGTGGTTCAGAGGAAACAGTGTGCAAGGAAATATTTCATGATAAACTCTACGAATATGAAAGAAATGTAAAACTATGCTTCAAGTGGGATTTTTGGATGAGGTAAGAAATGTCTTGCTTTTTGTTTTATGCTTTTTGCCACTTTGGGAAAAATAAAAAAATGATTGTGAACAGAGGAAAAGAACAAAACAGATAAATTGTCAGTTGGAAAAGGAGGATTTCTCATTTTCTTTTGATTTTTTCCAGTCCTGGAGATTTTTTGTATGTTACATTTGAAAAAGATCAGGAAAGATGAGGAAAAAACCCAGAGAGCACTTTTGCATCATTTCTACCATCAGCATTTGGGGAAGGGGGGGGGGAGATTTACATGCATATCTCCTTATCGACATAAGTGTGAGTTTTTTGTGTAAATGTTAATATCAAAAAGGAAGAATAGCACTCTTGGAGCATCATAAAACTTTTAGTGGAAATTATATAGGGAGTATACACACCTGCACTGACAATAGTTTCAGTTTTATAGAACGAATTCAACTTAATTTACCAATACAGGTATTTTGGTTTACAAAGTCATGGGTAACACAGCAAATCAAAAAAAAAAAAAAAATTCTATTTAAGATATTTATTTGGGCTTCAGGCAAATTGAGATCATTAAAAGAGCTAATTTCATTTCAGGTAATCTCTTTGTTCCTCAGTCAGGTACCAATAGACATAATAACCTTTTCTTTCATTCACACTTCATTTGTGATTGCCAGCTCGTTGTGATTTGGATATGCTTTAACACATGCAAAAGCCAATACATTTACAGTCAAATGTAAAGTAATGTAACTTAAATATAACGCATCTGTGTGATTTAGGAATTTCAAGTGTCAAATGAACATTGAGATTATTTCTATGTACCAAAACTTATCTTAAAATATCTGTATTATGAAATTTAATTTTTCTAGAGTTTCCACCAGAATTGTTAATTTACATCTCCATCATTTGTCTCACCTAACTGAACCAGTGGCTCATCATGTGCCATATATTTTCTTCCAAAATGGCTTTTCTAAAACAGCAGCCCACGTGAGCTCAACAGGAAAGGAATATGACATATTCATAAGAAAATTCGAGTTGAAAAGGACCTTAAGAGGTCCTTCATCCAATTCTTTTCTCAGAGCAAACTCAGCTATGAGGCCAGTACATTATCTAGTTAGGGTCTTGAAAAGAATAAAGGCTGGAGATTGCAAAGCCACTGGGCAAGCTGTCCCACTGCATGACTGCCCCTACTGTGGCAGAGGTTCTGCTTACAATTAGTCTCAGCCTCTGTTGTCTCTGCTTATGTTGTCTCTCATTCCTCCAACCCTGTGCTGACGTGAAAAGTAAAGCTGTCATCTTTAGAATACTGACAGTACTTTTCAATTCTTGTCAATATTAGGGTGCTGCTAGTTGCTCCATCACGTTTATCTCATCCTGGCTGAACAGACCCTAATTCCTAGACCTATCCTCACAGGTCAAGTGCTCCATCACCCAACCATCTTGTGGTGTCTGCCAAACGTGCTCTTATTCATCAAAGTCAGTCTTTCTCTTAGTTCCTACACTTGGAAAACTACACAAAAATTTAGTACTAAAAGGTTTGATTTTTACTCACAGATTTTATGAAGATTTACATTTTGGCCAGAGCTCTGGGGACAAGTTAATTCTTGGTCTCATTTTGATGAACTCCTTAGTGAACTAAACTCTCCTGAGGCAGCTGACATTTTGTGATTGGAAAAGGCATACTTGTGATTAGATGCATTCTACTCGACCATACTTCAGTATTTTCTTGTATTCCTTTCTTCAGCAGAAAACAAAAGTCAAAATTAAAGGTGAGATGTGCTTTTTGTGCATAACAGTAAATTTTAAAAGGTTTTTGTGACAGAGATTTCCACATACTTCATATCATAAATTACTGTAAATATATCATCAGTAATTATTCTCAAAGTATTATATTAGGCAAAATATTTTACTGTTTTTTATCAGTTGACTTACTTATCTCAAACAAATATTTGATCTCTAAGCCAGGAAAAAAATGTAGAAGTTGTATATTATGCACCTCAGTAAGAGTTCTTGTCCAACATAATTCTGTGCTACAAAGACTGACAGTAAGAACTGGAAAATAGAATGTTGCTACATCAAAGGTTTGTTTCATATCACTCAATTCAACAAGAAACAAGCAAAAGTATACGTGTATACAGTCGTGTGCAGAAACATAGACACAAAAGTGTAAGAACAATAAGGAAACCCAAGTAGTCGTCACAACTACTTTCTAGCTGTTTACAAGCCACTTTTACAAACTTTCAAAGCATCTGTACTTTTCTGTTGTAGGACAGATGATAATTTTAAATATCTTTGACAGACTTCGAACATTTTTTTAAGAACTGTAGCAGAAAACAAAGACAAGACTACATTGACTTTATATCTTAAAACCAAGTTACATGATTAACCTTACATAGCATACCTTGAAATGTGTTATATCCATGTAAAACAGACTGATATCAACAATTTTACTAATAAAAATCTGAAATGTTAAGGATTTTCTTGAAATCCTGGATTCCAAGAGACTTCATGTGCATTTGATCAGGGAATGCACCTGCAAAGCTAGGATCCACTTTAGCTAAAAGTAACCGTTATAACAATTATGTAACTATAGCCATGCTTTTATATGGTTCTGTCAGACAGAGAATGACATGAAAACTTACACATTCACAAGGTCACCTGAGTTTTTGCCCAGATTGCCTCTTCTATGTCACTTTTGGTACTAAATCTGCCTATCCTAGGTTCAGGATCAATGATGATAGTTTGAACTAATACCAATTTAATATAAGCTGTTGTTTACACCAGAGCTTGTGACCTAGATCAGCATGCAGCAGCATAGAAGGGTCTGAGAGCTTCTGTAAATATCATATATTGAAAAACTAATAATACAAAAGTCCAGAATTCAAAAGACTATTAAAAAAAACCATGCTTTTGTTCCGACTAATACTTTGTAGGTTCTTCTTAGTCAGTACAGTAGGCATAGACCAGTCAAATTGCTTTAAGCTTTTCTCCGCATTTGGATACATTAGTTTAGAAACAGAAACTTTTTATATATATTTGAGTACCTACAGAATTTAATTAAAAATACCACATGATTCTCAAAATTAAATCATTATTTATTCCACCAAATGTTACCTGCCTTGTTAGCATTCTCAGGCACTAGTACTTTAAGAATCTCTCCTTATTGGGAAGGACAAGATCATATTAGGGAAAAAAAAAAAAAAAAAGAAAACTCCAAACCAACCAACAGATAATGTTAGTTATTAGGTTATGTAGTTTTTTACCTAACTTTGTGATGCTTTGTCAGCATTATTCAGGGATACACAAAACATTTTTCTTTAGCTATTAATCAAATATTTCCCTTTTTATCTCTATTATTTGTTATCCATGTATTTCTTCCTAATATTTCCCAGTAGGTTGAACAATAATTTCTACTATTATTTGCAATCTCTTCAGGCTTTAATTAACTTTCAATGGCCTTGAAACTGTTCTGTTGATTTCAGTATTATTTTTCAAAGAAACTTGCCAAAATGATAACTACTCTCCTCCCAAAAATATGATAGGAGGCAGGTCACTGGATGAACTGACAGAGTGAATGGCTTGGTGAAACTATATTGTTTCTATTGAGAGTCTAATAGACAATCTTGTGAACTTTTCAATAGTTAATAGTTAAAAGTGTTGGGACATACAGTGCCTTTTTGGCTCTTTTAGTGGTTTGCTTCATGCAAGTGTTTTTCCTTAGTGTTTTTAGTTTAAACTATTTAGTTTAAAGATTTTGGAATTTAATTCTCTTATTTCATCTAGTGAGCAGCTAGGATTGTCATTAGATAAAACTTAATCTAACTTTCCTTAAAATTATTATTTTATATGCATATTTTAATATTAACAGATTCATTTTATGCTTTTCAAGAAAGCTAGACACACTTGATGATTTAGTTCACATTGGTGCCTCGAGGGTTCTCCTTGTATTTTGGGGAAATTTAATTTAGCTGCACAGTTTGAAATATAGGCTCTCACTCATGAGACCTGTTCCTGGATGTTTGTATTTTTTCAAATACATAAGGAGGTAGCAAGATGAAATATAGGCCTAGAATGCCTGGACTCTCTTCTAAAGGTGGGGAAGATCCTGGGAAGGCACAGGGAATAAGATACATTGGGTACTTTAGGGACATAGGTGTTAGGTGAACTTTGCTTGGATGAAATGATGGGTGGTAGCTAAGAAAGTTATAAATATGGAGAGATTGTTCTTTTCCTCTTTGGATCACGAGACTTCACCAGTAAAGCTGTTCTTTCCCTTCACCCCTATTAAATCTGTGTTGTGTTTTAATTCTTTATTTTGATTTTAGGCAACAGTATTGATTCATCATTTACATTAATCCTGTTTTTAATCCATGTAGCACTAAGAAATGTCAGGCTGTTCCAAGGCATCTCTTCAAATATCTTTTTCATTCTGAAATTCATATTGAAAAATTCTGCAGATTCAAATCTACATGAACTTGATAATCAGTTTCACAAAATAGAAAATTTTTTGTAAAGACAAAATATTAGTATCCTTCGATATATCCCTATCTTTCTAGTATTTTACAAAATTAATTTTTGAAAACAGGTAAATACTGGTAATCAGCTGTGTCCATAGCAAACACAAATCCCTTTTGAATAAGTGATAAGTTTTGAACTTTCTATTGATCTGTTCTGAATTATTAATTTGTGCATGCTAATAAGGAAAACCAAGATATCTTGATTTTCTACCTGTGGAAGTATTTCTCCAGGCACAAGCTTGCAGACAAGTAGCATGCTGTCCATTAGCAGAGAGATGGATAAGAGTGACTAGAATGATTGCTCGATAAGATCATAATTAATTTATTAATTAAAGCATTGTTATCTAAAGCTAGAATTTCAAAGAACTTCTCATGGCGACTAATATTTTGATTGCTCTAATGAAATCTAGGCAAGGGTAACCACCGTCATTTTTTGCATTGCATATGTACAAAACATAGATGGTATTACCTCCCAGAGATATGCAAAAGCAAAGAGGTTTTGACATGCATTTAGGTGTTGGAAAACTATTGAAGATTTGGTATCATTATTTTTTGACATCATGAGTGTTGTTTTAACACAGAAGGTAAAGTCTTAGATGATGAAAAGCTGCCTGCTTGGGGCAATGTTTGGTGAAGAATTTCTGTTGACACATCAAACACTTTATAGAGAGAAAAAAAGTTCTTTTGACTCCACTAGAATACCTTGTATGCTTCCTAAAAGCGAAGATTGTAAATTATTTATAATAAATTTAGCAATTATATGAAGTCATGCTACAGTGAAATAGATTGAGTGCAGATGAGTCAATCTTTTTATAAACTACAGTCTATTCCCAATCTGCTCACAACTTTTTCTTTCAGTCGTTTAAATATGTTAATATTAATTATTGTAAACAGTTGTTGAGGTTATGAGATAGTCAAAACAATTTCATTGATCCACCACAAGGCTGTTGTCATACTTGATCCCCTAAGTATGCCCCCTTTGATGAATAATATTACATGAGCAATAGCTCTTTAGTATACATTAAAAGTTTTATCTTTAGATCATTTGACTATGAGAAATGCTTTCAAATGACAACACAATTAATTCTTTGTATGGAATTAAATGCTTTATATTTAGGTAAAACTTTTGGAATTCAAAAGAAATAACACCGACCAAAATGACTGATATACCTGAGCTTTCTTATTTCATACTTTATTGTTTAAAAAGAACAATCCTATAGTAACATCTTATGTACAATACACAGTTCAACACAACCTTTCGAGATTCTTTAAGAAAAGGTCAGCTCACTTAAAAGGAAAAATGAGGGAGTAAAAAAACTTTCAAAGCCCTGGGGTGGGACACAGACTTTGGACTAAAGTCTGAACCAAAATATTTAATTCAACTGTTTTTCCTTTTGAAATAGGTACACTACTTAACAAATTTCTGGATGATAGGGAAACTTTTATGTCCAGTCAGTAGCAGAATTAGAGATGCTGTACATAAAATACTGAAAATCTTGTGGCCCTTTGTGTTGGATAGGCACTATTTGCCCTACTGTACTGTACTTGAACATATCAGATGTCTGTTGCCTCTTCACCTTAAAGACGGATGCCTTCTATAATGTTTGTTTTATTTTATTTTTACATTAAACAATATTAAAATAATCTGTTTCAGAGAAAGAACACACTGACAAGAACAGTAAACCAAAAATTTCTTCATATAGCTGGATAGAGTTCTGCAGCAAAATTGACAGAATAACACTTTTTCAACTGTGTGTGTTATCCCTCAGGGTCTTGGTTGTACAATGAGCAAAATTTAACCTCAGGGAGCAGAACTATATTGTACACATATGTAATGCACTAGAAGTGAAATAGCAGAGTGACAACTCTAATACATGCTGCAGGGCAACATCCTACAATGTGAATGGAATTGCGCTGTGTCTGGAATTTCAGGGAAATCAAATAACTTACTGTTTTGTGGCTGTGAAAATCTCATCATTTCTGTTGTTTTCCACTCTATCCCTTGCACATATTTTATTACAAATGATTTAAGTTCATCCTTGAGTAGCCACAAGCCATTTAGGCTCTAGACCCAGACAGAAAGCTATTGACAGTTCAGCACAGTACTCTTATAATGTAAAGAGGGCTAGAATATGGTGCTAAGACATTGCTGTGCATTCTTAGTGTTGTCCTTCCTTCTGTTTCTTCTTACTTTCCTATATATTCTATGCCTTCATTTACACGGTGTCCTATTCTTTCAAGAGTGTTACAAAGGAGAAAAATATTCTAAATAAATGAAAATTAACTTTTATACAAGATTAATTCTTGGTCAATATTAGTTAGAATCCAGGTAACACTCAGTAGACTGTGATTTGGAAAGGATATTCCAAACATTATTTAAGATTTCCCTTTGGTGAAATTATTTTGAAACTACATGATTACAGGCACAGCTCTGTAAAACACATCAAATAAAAAATTTCCTTTTGAAGCATTCATTTATTGTAGCTGCTATTCACTTTTTACATTCTCACAGCTCTTTTACATATCTAGGTATGTATGATGTCTTCTACTGTAAAAGAATAATATCCTATCTATAAGATGAAAGAAAATAGGGAGATAGCTAAGATAGAAACATAGAATAAGTTGTTGTGGAATGGACTTATAAAAATCAGCTAGTCCAAATCCCCTACAGTGAGCAGACATATCAACTAGATTAAGTTGCTCAGAGCCCCTTCTGATCTCACCTTGACTGTTTCTAGGGATGAGGCTTGTACCACTGCTCTGGGAAGACTGTGATCTTTATACTTAGTCTGAATCTACTCTTTTTTAGTTTAAAAATGTTTTGTAGTTTTTTGCTTTTCTTTGTTTTTTTTTTAATTTTTTTTTTTTATTTTTTTGTCCAGAGGATGAGAGAAAGGGTGCAGAACAACATAGTAAAGTTCATTTCAAGTGCTATTTTACTTTGTTTTCATACTGCTTCATTTAGTGCACGTGGAGAGTGAGTCCTGCCTGTCAACTTTATTGCACAAGAAATCAGAAACAAATAAGTAACTTCTTCTGAAAATTTTCAGCTGCAGTGTGATGGTTTCTCCTGTTTTTCCTTTACCTACCTTCCTACAAAAAATCAAACATGATAGCTGAAAAATATCCCAAACAAAGAAAATGTTTCTCTGTGTTTACACATGGAGTGCTGCAGGGGAGAACTTTTCTAGGATTCTGACTACCTGGAACGCAGAAACTCAAAGTTCCAAATTTCTTTTCAGTGACCACACATTATTAATAGATTGCTAATGGATTTCTGTATACTTAAGTATTCCAAAATAAAAATTCACTCTTTGATGCTCATTTGGAATATGATTCCTTGATTCAATGTCATTCTATGTGGCTGTCAATCTCTATGGACTAAATTCAACATAGCATATGTAGGTCAACAAACAAAACCTTAATTGAAATCAATAGCAGAAAATAAATTACTCTGGTGTAGAATGTCAGTCTGCATTTGATTTGCTGACACATGATTACACTGAACTGTTAGCTTCATTTACTTTTATTGATTGTTACTGTGAAATGCTTACTAATTGCACATCAGATTTTTAAAGTTGCTTAATTGCATACTTTACACTAGTGTTAAATTCCGTACATCGACTATTTGTGAACTGTGTTCTAGGCAGTTGTATCTCTATGCCATAACTGTTTTCTGTAATGTTATGGGCCATATCACTAGCTCAATGAAAGCTGATTCTAGAGCTGCAGTTAGAGAGATGGAGGAGAAGAGAAGCTATCTCTATTTTCAGGGTTTGAATGCCACAGGCAAGATCAAAACCTTTTTTAAAAGATGTGCAATCCAGGGCCAGACTTCAAACACTACACAAACCAAGCAGTTTTGTCTAAGTTCTGAGTTACACAAAGACTTGCCACTACATCTGACACCTCAGTAGTTAACCTATATTTAAATGCTCAGGACTTAGAGCAGAAACAAAAACTAGGAACTCTTAGATCCTAACCTAAGTTAGAACTCATTCTCCATACCTGCCTTCTTCTGGGAAGTGGGAGATTACTACTTTTTTTTTTTTCCCTGATAGGGCTGTGGTTATAAAAGTACTATATGACAGTCAGAAGCTTTCAGAAACATTCAGTGGCAATAGATGGGATGCTCTAAATTCAGTGATAGAAATACAAGTTAGTTTTGTTCATACAATTAACAAATTTAGATGTGACCACACCTGCCATCCAGAGCCCAGTTGGGTCTAGAGGAAAGAGTTTTCTGGCTAGGGTGAAACTGCACAAACTTCTGGGAATTAAGCAAATTTGGAAGTGGGTACTGTACAGGTTTTTTAATTCTGTATTCTTAGTGGCAATTTATATGTATTGCAATTTGATTCCCTTTTTAGGTATTCAAATTCCTGTACAACTTGTGTTTGAATTTAGATCATCATTTACAAATAGAAGCAAAATGTATAGAGAGATTTAATGTTTATTTATATTTATGGATGCTGTCTTTGAAAAGTGTTTTGACTCAGTCTGTACTCAGACTTTTAAAAACAATATTCCACTGGATATGGAAGTAGGAGAAGGCCTGTGAGAGGTTATGAGTATGAATAAAATTACAATAAAAAAGACTCAATAAAATTACTGGAACATTAGCTAACTCATTTCAAATCTGAAAACAAAGCTTGGACTAGGAGCTGGTTCTTATTTTATTCAAATCGCTCTGCTAATGCCTATAAAAATATAAATCATACATTTTGTTAATGTGCTCTATCTGGAGACTGTTAAATCATTCTGCAATAATATTGTCCTGGGTAACTTTGTGAGTAATGTGGGCTTAAAAGGGTCTGATGGTCAAGACTATCTGAAATGTGTCCAATAACCACAGAAATGAGATATAATTGAGGCAAATTCTGGAATAATGTGTTAAATATGTTAGGCTTCCCATTATAACACCAGGTAAAAATTCTCCCTTGAGCATTACCTAGAATAAGAGTGCTCAGTTCTAAGGAAAAGTAAAATATCCAAATGTTCAACACTTTTTGAGTCGCAAAAATATACAGAAAAATCAGTCATTGTTCTGTCTGCATCTGCAAATCTGAAAAAAGATAATAATTTTTTAAAAATAACATTTTGGTAGTTAATTGTCCTAGCCAGCCCCATTTATGGTCTTGTTGAGGGCTTTGAGGTAATAAGTTAGATCAGGACTGATTTCAGTTCAAACTTATTTAATATTTGAGGGAACATGCTATCTCTCTCACTACATAACAAACCTTACTGATACCTTTTGTTTGCCATCTGGGTCTCTTGTTACTGGGAACAGAAATATTACAGGAGGAAGAATCAGCTCACATCTCTGAAGTCACTTGTTTTCTGTGTGCTTTAGGTGTAGATAACTGGTTCTGTGACCTGTCTTCACTCTCCAAGCTGGAAGCATGGTCTGATCCTTTGCTCGGTTCTTCAAGTGTAAAGTAGCCATGTCCCCTCATGCCCGTCAAGTGTGCCAAATACTGAAATGGGGTAGAAAACAATCCTTGTGGTCTGAGCATTACTGCTTTTAAAACCCTCAACTGCTTCTTGGGCTACATTGCTACAAAACTGACTAATTGACATGATTGACTCCTGGGAAAGCATGGGGGACAATATATTGCAATTACAACAAGAAGAAGTATAAACCACAAACCACAAATCATCCTCACGATTTGGGAGCAAGTAAATATTATTCTGGCAGATTCACAGATAGTTGTAAGAGAAGTAGGAGTGTCCAGGTGACAGGCTCCTCTATGCTCAGTCAAAAGTCATCTAGATTGAAAGCTGAAAAACAAACATCTTCTTTTTCCACTCTTGAAACTGGAGGAATACTTGGCTGCTTTTTGCCACTCGTGTGGAACTATGAACATTTGGCTGCAAATCAGTTCTTGGAAGAAAATTGCAGAAAGAACGTTTTCTTATATGGTAATTCTCTGGCAGGGGCAGAAATAGAAAATGCTGTAAATTTTATGAGGAAGATTTTATGAGGTTATTCATTCCCCAAAGCCGAAGACTTATGTATTGAAGATAGCCTTTAAGTACTTGTCCACCATATGAGAAGCTGGGGCTTGATTCCCAGCTCCCCTGATTTTGCATCTACCCTCTTGGACAAGGTGTGAGGAAATTGCCCAAATGGGAAATGCACCAACAATCTTCACCACCTGCCACAACAAGATGTTGTGACTCTGAGCATATCTAAGACTTCTCTAATTTATATTCACAGATAAATCAGTGCTTTACAATGTGGGAAATGAAGCAACCTACTTTTAAAAAGCTGAAAAAGCACCATCATTTCCCCAAATCTCTGAATTTTTAACAGTTCTCACATTTTTGTACAAATTTTATGGATCAGATGACAAACTTCACTTAATTAAAAGGCAGTATTACTAATACTAAATGTATTATTGTGATTTCTTTTGAAGTATTTGTGATTCCCTGCGCTCAAACAAACTCATTTTGGAACTACCAAAGGGAAAAGGATAGTGAAATTTATAAAAGCAGAAAAAAAGCATCCAACAGAGGCTAAAAGATGGAAGATTTATGTTTACAACTACGTGAGGGGAATCAGAGAATACAAATGATTTACAAAACCTATTGAAGTAAAAAAAAAAAAAAAAAAAGGATATAAAATATCCATGAAAACATTAATGAGAGAGATCAGAAAAAACATTGTCAGAGAGATTTGATTATGAGAGTCACCACATAAAAGTGAGAGTAAGAATACCAATGGCTTTTAAGCAAAAAAACCCCTCCAATATTTCTAACTAGTTTTTGTTTCTGTTTTGTTTTGTTTATTTTGTTGTGTTTTGTGTTTTTTATAAAAACATATTACAGTATAAAAGAATTCAAGGAACCTTCATTGCTTAACTAAGACATTAGTAGAATGTGACAATGGGCAGTACCATCTTCTAGAGCTGAAACGACAAAAAATACTTTAAGTTTCTAAGCAAGGTTGCCCTTCAGGAGAAGTTATGAAGATGACATACTTACAGTAAGTTTTGAAACGCAGTAGTGGGCAGCTTTGAGCTACTGCCTCAATGGAGGAAACGAGCTGTCAAGACAAGGCCACCACTGCAGGATGCACAGCCATTGCCTCTTCATGTCAGCACAATGCTATCTTCGAGGGTTCTGCTGATTTCCGTTGCAGCCATGCAAAGGTAAGAACTCTTAAATGAAGATGGTCCCTCACTATTCAACCTGCTGGCAGTCAGCACAGACTGCATATACTGAAAAAAGCCCACATTCTGCATTATTTTTACTTTTCAAAATAAATCCAAGGCAGTGCTCTGAGCAGCATTCAGTGCAGCTAACTCATCTTGAACACCCAGCAGGGATGTTTGAAATAAACAGCTGCAAACAGAGCTGCTTGAAAATCTTCAAATACATTTCTATGTAGATGTACATGCTTTACACAACACTGAACATATTCACAACAACCTACAGATTTTCCGCCTTTTCTTCTTTTATTTCTTTTTTTTTTTTTTAATTCAGAAATGCTTCCCCACAAATTGAAAAGCAGAGAAGAAAAAGGATGTCTGACAAAAATAAAGGTAAAATAAACAAAAATGATTAAGCCAAACCAGGAAGTGTTTTCAAAATCACAGCAGGTTAAGACAAATATTCACCAAAAAATTAATGAGAGAAAATTGATGACATTAAAAAAATCTTCGTTAAATTCTGTAGATTTTTATATGGTTTTAGGTAAGTCTAAACAAAACAAACAAACAAACAACCCAGCAAGGACAAAAAGAAACAAACAAATAAAAAACAAGGAAAAAACCAACAATAACAGAAATGTTCTTGTTTCTAAAACAGAAGTGCCTATATAAGCATCTAGAATATTTTAGGTTTTAGGCAAATCAGGTATTAATTTCACAGGTAAAGTTTTTATAGTCTTTAAGAAATACATCTCATTCCTTCAAAGAACAAATATTCAGACTGTTTTAAATCCTACCTGAAGAGGAAACATAGTGATGAAATAAATGCATGTGATTTGCCTTCAAATAAAAATTTCCTAAGCAATTTCCTAACATATTTCACATTTTAAGTATTAGTTCCTTTTTTTCCTGGTTTGGGTTCATTTTTTGAGGATTTTTTGTGCGTTTTGGGGTTCATTTTTTGAGGATTTTTTGTGCGTTTTGTTGTTTGGCCTTTTTTTTACACCTTTGTGTATAGACATATTGTTTTGTTTTCTATGAACGTCTTTTATAAACACTTAAAGGATCAAACTACACTACCTTTCTCTCTGTCCCTTCCCTCTCCCTGTTCTTCCATTCTTTTTCAATCAAAAGGGGATGGGGACATTGTTAACAAAGACAGAATTTGGGGCTTACTATGTACTCTCTTTCAGAGTACAATGGATTCACTCATTAAATTTGAAATAGAACCATGGAAACTGAACGTACTTAAGTGTTCAAAAGTTGCCATCTCATAGTTGCAAGATTCATCTTTCAAATCATCTTTCAAAATTTATTTATTTACTTTCAGGTGAGTCTTCATAACCCTTGAAATCTTAATGCTGAAAATTTATAAGAAATGTTCTTTAAATTTTTTAAAATTATCTCTAGCCCTATACATATGTAAATTTGAGATGAGTGCAATTTCTATATTAAAAAAAAAAGTTAAAAATTGAGTGAAATGTACCATAGTCTTCAATTGCTTTCAATTACCATTAAACCTTTTTGAGAGCAATTTGCATAATGTTTCATAAACATGTAGGCAGATTAACCTTTTTAGTTAATTTATTCATTAGCAGTAAAAATTCAAAGCATCTCTTATGAGAAAATAATGTCTTGCTGTTAAATTACATGGAAACAAAGCAATTGGGACATAGTTGCCTTAGTTCTCCCTGTGTCAAAGCATAAAATAATGGAAGGAATAAAGCTTTGGCTGTTAGCAGAGTGTTGATTAAATCGCCTGTTTGTGAACAATTAGCAGTATTACAAGAAGATTAGGTGAAGTATTAATTAGAGATGGGTTAAAAGCGTCCTGCCTGAAGCAGGTATCTGCAAATATGGGGGATGAAAGAAAAAAAAGTATGAGGAAAGACCAAGGAGTTTGACTCTTTCTTGCCCTAAATTTTTTGTAAATTCTGTCAATGGAAATGGTGGTAATTTAACATTATTTTTCGATCACTTTATGATCCCTTTACGTGTCTATAACTGAGTTCTTGAGATAGTAAGGAGTGGACACATTCCTCTCTCCCCCAGTGTGATCTCCATCCTTCATTTTGTCTTTGAATGAATTCTTCAAAATTTACATCATTATCCATATGTGGGAATGTAAAAAGTGACTGAGGTTTGTACACTTATGTCATATTTTATTAGTCAGGTTCCTAAGGCACTTTCTACAACAGGAGATTACACCCTTTTCATGAGCTGGAATTGGACCATTTGCAGATTAATCTTAAGGCACTGGCAGGTCTATCACTTAAAGACCATAATAGTATGCAGAGAGCAGCTGATTAGCTGATGGAGATAGTCAGAGCTTGACCGGGTAGTTTGACATTTACTCCAGTTTTGGGCCTATCCTTACATGTCTTCATTAAGAAATAAAATCGTTCTGTACATATGTAAATGCTGACTGATCTCATACATCATAATGCTATCTACAGTCTTTAGAGTGTATCCAAAACAAATATACTGTTGCAATGATTGGTCGCATCCTATTTACTCAGATATATGTTTGCATATTTAGATTGAGACATCCGTTATATAATATAATTCCATTAAATCTATAATAACTTTCTATTTTAAATGTCAGGACAATCAAGCTGATATTTTTTTATTTTGGGGAGTTTACATCCGGAAGAGATATACTGATCAAGATTTCAAAGCTAAGGAAATTCCACACACCCTTTAGGTGATATGAGAATGTTGAAATCACTAAGTGCATAAGTATGCAGAAGCATTAAGTTGCATAGTATTAATTATTATTCATTATCCTCTTGCATTTGGTGTCGTGTATGTTAGCATGTTATCACACTAATGGAATATAGTTGATTTAACTAATGTAAGTCACCCACAAAAATTACAGCAATCTCAAGCCAGCCTCCTGAAAGAGCACATAGAAAAAATAGATTTTCGACAGAAATTTAAAACAGATTAAATGCTGATGGATGTTTCTTCAGTTTTTAAAATGTTTACAAATTGTCTAGTTGAATTATCCAGTAAAACACTCTACTATCTTTCAACAAATAAACACAAACAAAACAAAAAATCAGAAAATGAAACAACGTATTCATAAATCAAAGTCTTTAAAAGGCTAGTGGAAAACACATCATTTTTCCTTAGAAAGGTCTCATGTGAACATAACACTATATTTGCTGTGGGTTTTTTTGAACATATCTTACTAACGACTGAAAAATGCTTTGAAATAAAACTTGTAGCACAAACAAGATTTACAGACTCTGCCTATATTTATGATCAAATGAATGCCTTACAGTAAAAAAACCCCATCAAATTCTTATAACAGTTACTGGAGTGTAGGATCAAATCGCAGATGAGTCTTAACTTAAAACCTCTCTACTGTTTTGCTTTCTCACTTAGTTCAGTTCTGTCCCCATTTAAGCCACTCTCTGAACTCCCACTAATGACCAACCAAAGGAGGAAGACATTTTACCAGGACAGGTTTGTCTTCACTAGTTTCTGTGTTTCACTAAAAGTGCAAGTCATTATATTGCATCAAACATGGACGTGATTCTCTAGTCCAGGGGTCCTCAAACTTTTTAAACAGGGGGGCGGTTTGCTGTCCCTCAGACACTGTCAGGAGCCGGACTATAGTTTGGAAAAAAAGGAATGAATTCCTATGCACACTGCACGTATTTTATTTGCAGTAGTGGACAAAAACCAGGAAAAAGAATGCAATATTTAAAATGAAGAACAATTGTAATCAACAAAAACAAATAATATTTCAATGTGAACTCTGGGCCTGCTTTTGGCTAATGAGATGGTCAACGTTAGGTTCCATATTTGTCAGTTGTAGCAAGTGATGCAAGT